>VZSZ01004006.1:223061-245085 GCA_013398815.1 Ibidorhyncha struthersii
CCCCCCCCCCGCCGTACCCGTGCTGGAGCTGAGGCTGAAGTCGGACACGGCCACCTCGATGCCGGCCCCGCCGGGCTCCAGGCTCCGCTCCAGCTCCTCGATCTCCCGCCGGATCTTCTCCCGCTCCGCATTCAGGTCGAGAGCCGCAGAAGACAGCGCGGCTTCAGCGCCGGGGGGGGGCCGGCCCCCGGCCGGGCCCGGCCAGCGGGACATGGCGGCACCACCAGCTCCCCAGCCTGGGCCGCACAGCCTTGCCGCGGGGCCCGCCCCCTCTGCCTCCGCCCAATCACTGCTGGGCACCCCCGTCAGCTGAGTCGCTTGGCACGTGACGCTGCCCAGCCAATCGAGCGCGCACCCGACCCGGCGGGGGCGGGGCTGGCGAGAGGGCTCCCCCGGGTCCCGGCTCCCCGCCCCGCGTCGCCCGTCATCGGTTGCACCGCCCCCTTCAACGGCGCCACAAAACCCGTTACAGCGCCCGGGACCAGGACTACAGACCGCTTCCGGAGGCGGAGTATCAGAAATTAACTTTTAAGTAATGATTTCTGCATGAAAGCGAAGTTGTCCGTTTTGAGTCCGTTTTGTTTGAGTCACTGTCCGTCTTCCGACAGCTCAGAAATCCTGTCTATGGATTTCAGGAGATCGGCGACCAGCTGCAGGGATTCCGCTCCCGAGACCAGCTGCCTGGAGTGGGGGAGAGAGGCAGCGTTAGACCGAGGAAGAGAGGGGAAAACAGCCAGGCAGCACTTTGGTGGTGTATTTAAAAAAATAAAAATAAAAAAAAATAAAACCCCAAGATTTTTCAAGAAGCCGTTTTTCTGGACCGCAGACTTCACTGCTTGAAGTGAAGTGGAAGAGTTGTAGAGAAATAAAATGTAAGAGACTCAGAGAGTCTAAGTATAGTAGTTTTACATTAAGGAAAAAAATAAGACTTGCATATTCTAGTTATTTTTATTACCTAAACTCGGAAGAAAATACATGGCAGGTAAGTAAGAACATGGACATGTTGATCTGGCACACAGAATACAAGAACACCAGTTTCAATCCTAAAAAACCCACTGGGGACATTTAGTTGTGACCTCGGACAAACATCCGGGATACCATCGGGGAGGGTCATCTTAACACAACTCACTTTATGGAAGCGCGGGAGTTTGTTATGACGGTGAGGAGGTTCTGCAAGGCCAGGTCCGCGTTCTGCTTCACCACGGCCAGGCTGGCCGACTGCCCCGACCTCAAGGCTTCATTCTCCGTCTGGTAATTCTTCAGCTGAACCTAGGGAGGAAACAGACCGAAATGTCATATGACAAGAACCACAAAACTCCAGTAGATGCTGTACTATTTTGAGCGGGGTACAGCAACTAATGAGCAGATCCCATAATGAGACTGCGCAGAGAGAATGTCTTCCCAGTTCTGCAGAGCCATCTCTGACAGAAAACTACAACTCAGAAGCCTTTATTAAAACTGAAAACATCCGCAGCATTTTCATGCCAGCCAGCACCTTCCTGCAGGCAAACCCCGCTTTGCCATTGTATTACGGCGTTCGCAGGTCCCAAATATCAAACGGCATTTGAACATCACGTGAAACGCCAGCAAAACCGTACACAAAGTAGCCGAGATGAAGTTAACCGTCTGTGCAGAGCTGAAATGTTCCAGTCTAGAATGTCTTTTATAGCATTCGCCAGGATGTGAGGCATAATTAAAATTTTTCAATCTCCGTTTTATAGGCTCAACTTCAAGACGCATGCTTTTGGTCCCAGCACATTCAGCAAGGCCTTAGGAATACTGCTTTGTACCTGAAGTAGTGCATTTTCCTGTTTCAGTTTTGTAGCATTGTTTTCTGCTTTAACAGCCCGTTTCTGAAATAGAATAAAGATTATTTATACCATAGCAGTGCTCAGGACATAGCAGGCAGTTTGAGCTATGTAGGAATGCACGATTCCAGCATGTAACTTGAAGTGATACGGCTTGTGTTACACCACCTCGTGTTCCGCATGCTTTACGAAATGGGGATGGTGCCTCCAGTCATGTCTGATCAGCTGTCTCCTCCCCATTTTTCCTGAGACTTTCAAGTGCTGCCCATCACCTCCAGCCATTAATTCTTTTCCGTGGACAAGGGGAAAAGTACTCAGTATACATAAGCAAACAGGAAAAACAGCTCTTAGTTCATATAACAGGTGTTTATAGAAGGCTGCAAAAAATAAATTGAAGGTGTTGATGAATCCAAAACCAGTATTTCTGCAAAGAGCTCCCTTACTCTAGGTGACAAAAGGAATTCTAGACTAGGACGCTGTCTTGTTATGAGGGAAAAGTTCAAACCCACGTCAGAGCTGTTCAGTGCTCACACAGGTGAAGGATTCACTTCAGCTTCCCTCACTCCTAGGGGAGGAAGGAAAAGGAATGGAGCTACACAGCTCCCACACAAGCTTCTGCTACTATGGCAAACGACAACACTTACAGTCATCAGCTGGAGATTTTGTTCCACGTGCTGCACCATTGCTTCCAAATCCTGCGCTTCTTTTTCTTCTTTAATTTTATTTTCCTCAAGCTTTCTTTCAAGCTTCCTCATCCTTAAAAAACAAAAGACAATGTTCAGTAAGCACCTGCAGCATTAAATACCTTAGTAAGAAAATTCTAGGGAAGGATCAAGAAACTCATTCCTTCATATTACAAAAAAAAGTCTTCCCACAGAACTACAATTCCAGGTTGTGGCTCAGGGTATTTCTTTGTTCAACATCCATTAGTATTAATGGGAACTATACAGCTGACTGCAGAAAGGCGGTACAGAAAACAGGGCTGTTCACAATCAGCTGAGATAAGGATAATTTAGAAACAAACGGTTACCCCATCACCATGGAAGTACCAGCTGCCTCACTGCGAGGAGCAGCACAGTGCAGAGGAACTTAAGAAATTGCCACCCTAGACTGGTCACTGGGTTGTTTAACATCAGGAAATTCAACTCCCCCAATATCAAACTGCTCGACAGCAAAAATAAAAATGCGCTTCTTCCTTCAAGGAGAGAGGCTAAGATTCATTATTTTGTTAGTCTGAAGCTTTATGAAATGCATCCTGTTAAGCCCTACCCTCATTCTCACTAACCACCTAAACTGCATGAAGCGTAAGCCACACAAGCACACTCATCAGATGTCAGCTTGCTACTTACTTTCCAAGCCTTTTTCAATAAGAAAACCAGGTTTGTTAAAGCTTTTTAATAAATAGCACAGATTTCAACTACATTTTTCTTCTTTAAAGACGTTGACTGTTTCCAGTGAGCACCTCTTCTAAGACAACTCCTTGCTTATGTGGTTACTTTCCCCCATACTGTGGCTTACGCACTTGTCTGCTTGCGTTTCAGAGAAAATCTGAAGCTTATTGATCTTGCTTCTCAAACTGGCATTCTCTTCTTTCAGCTAAAAAATAAAAATTCTCATTAGAAATGAGGGTGTAGTTTCACAACACTAACACTCCAAGACCAGTACCGGGAATAAATATTCAGCTTTAACTCTAGTGCTTGCACTTTCTATTAAATTCAAGCTTACTTTCGCACCTAGTTTTCCCCGCTCAAAACCATTTAAGTTCACTAACCCAGTAGAGCACAGAAATGTGGCACCAAGCAACCAGCACCAATATGACTAATCAAATGCTGTTAATTCTAAATTAATATGACCTCAAGGGGCAAGAGCATGAGGAAGTCACCTGGGTCATGCCAAAAGCAGTAGGACAGACAAGATACTGGATCTGACTCACGCTAGAGTTTTTCAGAGGTACATCTCTTCAGTAAGCATCTCTAACAAGCTACCGCGTATGGCGCAGCCCTTGCTGACAGCACGCTTTAATAACGCTGGAAGCTGACACCAAGTTTCTATAACAACCTGATACACGAGCTCAGAGCTCGCTTGACAGAAGATGGAGCCCGCAGGCGGCGTTTATGTCCGCCCCGAGAAAGGTGCCGGGAGACCAGCCGAGGTGCTTACCTCCTCGTAGCTGGGCTGCCGCAGGGAGTGAAAGCCCAGCCCCGGGGGGGCTCCGAGGGAGGCCACGCTCGGGTCCTCGCCGCCTGCCAGCCCCGCGCCCTCGCAGAAGAAGGGGCCGGCGGAGGGCGAGGCGGGGCCCGCGGCGGCGAGGTGGGCCTGCTCCACGGCCAAGGGCTGGTAGCTCCCGCTCCATTCCTCCTCCTCGTCCTCCGCCTCTCCGGGCGGCACCGGATCCGGGAATAAGAGGGGGCCGAGGCTCGGACCGAGCCGCGCCGTCTGCGGAGGGGAGAGCAGAGCAAAGGGGCCGAGGTGAGCGCGGGACGTGGGACTCAGCGCGGCAGGGCCAAGCCCAGCCTCCGCCCGGGCNGCCCTACCTGGCGGTCGCTGCCCGCCTCCTCGCCGCTCCGGGCCTTGCTGCGGACGAACTCACGGAAGGAGAAGGGGTTGGGCTCGGCCGGACCTGCCGCCGGCAGCCCCCCCGCCGCCATGGTCACGGAGCGGACCGAGGCTGGGCGGCCACGGAGCGCGGGGCGGGGCCTCGCCTCAGAGAGGGCCCCACCNCCTCTTTCGAGTCCCGCCTCCCCGGCGGAGGCTCAGTCCCGCCTCTTTCCCCGCCCACCCACTCCCCGAGGTCAGTGCGGCTGCGCAGTGCCGCCTGCCCCCGCGCCGGGCGGCAGCGAGGCTCCCAGGTGACGGCAAGATGGCGGCCGCCATGGCGTGGCTGCGGCGGGGCGCCTGGGGCCCGGCCCGGCGGTGAGGAAGGGGGGTGGGGTGGGGGAAGGGATACAGCGCCCGGTACCGGCCTCGGGGATAGGTGCCGCCGGGGCGCTCGGCCTCCCTGACGGAACTCCCGCTGTCCCGCAGGTGCGGGCTGGCGGCCGGCCGGAGCTACAGCGGCGGCGGCGCCTACCCCAGCGTGTCGCTGACCTGCCCGCTGCCCGGCGTGCCCAAGGCGGTCTTCGCGGCGGCCGAGGGCCGGGAGCGGTTCGAAACGAGGGTGACGGTGCTGGAGAACGGGCTGCGCGTCGCCTCCCAGAAGAAGTTCGGGCAGTTCTGCACTGTGGGCCGTGAGTACCCGGCAATAGGGGGGGGCTGGGGGGGCACCGGGCCGGGCCCGGGCACCGGCCTGAGCTGGGGACAGCCACACCGGCCCCTGCAGGCCTGGCCGGGGGCGCGGAGGTGACACTTCACCTCCCCGGGGTGCCTGGCCTGTGTGTAAGGACCCGGGGGCGGGTAAAAATCATGCTAACTTTTTCTCTTCTTAATGCTAGTTCTTGTAAATTCGGGATCAAGACATGAAGCGAAATACCTCAGTGGCATCTCTCACTTCTTGGAAAAGCTGGCCTTCTCCGTGAGTACCATTCTTGTTCTAATGGGGTCTCAGAGCCTTTGTGAAACACCGTAAATCTGCACAGCAGTGAGGGGAAGCAAGAGAGAGCGGCCGAGGGCAGGGCCTGCTCCTCGCAGTGGCACCATGGGTTGGATGTGTTTAAATAGATGGTGGAGGTATTCCAGGTTGTCGTGATCCTAATGATATTTTGAAAGTCTGTGGTTTCATCTCCAAGGTCAGTGAGTATGTAGCAAACCATTTGACTTAAAGAATGTAGAAGGTGATGCTTGTTCAGGGTCACACTGAAGGATTGTAAAGTTAATTGTTTTACCAATTCATAACACTGGTATCTTCATTCTTAGTCCACAGCTCAGTTTGGCAGCAAAGATGAAATTCTCCTCACCTTAGAAAAGCACGGGGGCATTTGTGACTGCCAGGCATCAAGGTATGATGCTCTTTCTCTGCGCTCCGTTACCTGAGTGCTTGTAATACTGACAGTAGTCATTGAGTTGCTTTTTCTAGTGTGTGGCAGTAAAAGCCACTTTTTGCTTCTAAGCAGCAGAATTCCATCTGTGGCGACTGCTAAGAAGCTACAAAAGTGAACCTGAAAGGGTTATAAAAGTCAGTTCTGTTTCATTTTGAAAGCATTTAATGATAGTGGTCAAGCAGCTTTATCTGTGATCTCCTGATGCGTGTTTACTGAATGATCATAGATGTGACTTCTCAGGGCCAACCTCGTGTGCTTGTGTTGCAGGGACACCATAATGTACGCTGTTTCTGCTGACGCCAAAGGCCTGGACACAGTGGTCAACTTGCTGGCTGATGTAGCGCTACAGCCCAGGTTATCAGGTCTGGGAACATAAGTCTGTCTCAAAAAAAGACGTGCAGTACAGGACTTGCTATTAGATTTCAGAATTCTTCATTAGATCATGCTCATCAAGGAAGTTATCAGGTAGTAATTGGGTATTTTGTCTGGTGGTTGTTATCTCTTGCTTTCTCTCTTATTACAGATGAGGAAATTGAGATGACTCGAACGGCTATACGATTTGAGCTTGAAGACTTGAATATGAGACCTGATCCAGAGCCTCTCCTCACAGAAATGATCCATGCGGTAAAACACTGAAAAGTCTACCTTGCGTGCAGTGCCCTGTATGAGACATGCTGCATTCTCTTTTTCAGCTTCAGGGTTTATTTTAGACTATTCCAAAACCAGATTTTTTATGTTATTCAGTTAGATTTCAGTGGTGAGAGGCAGAATTTTGCTGTCCCTCCACTTTGAAATCCTGCATTTTACACACATGAAAGATTTTAACCTAAACTAAAACTATTTATAACTTATCTTTGCTGACATGGGTGACAGCATGTTGTTGAGTTATGCTGACATTAGTGAAATAATGCTTAGCCTTTCCTCTTTTACATGTCTCAGACAGGTAGGCATAATTCTAAAACAAAAAGAGAAGGTTTAGCTGGAGGGGGGGGTGAAGTAATATTTGTTACCCTAATGTATCTGTTTCCTTTTAGGCAGCCTACAGAGACAATACAGTTGGACTGAACAGGTTCTGCCCAGTGGAAAATACTGACAAAATTGATCGGGAAGTCCTGCATTCGTACCTGCGCAACTATTATACGCCAGACAGGATGGTGCTTGCTGGGGTGGGAATCGAGCACGAGCAGTTAGTGGAGTGTGCGAGGAAACATCTACTTGGTCTGGAGCCGGTGTGGGGCAGCGGGCAGACCAAGGATGTGGACAGATCTGTGGCTCAGTACACAGGAGGCATTGTCAAGGTAAAAGGAAGGTGGAGGTGGCATTGTGCCTCTTCCTGTCTGTCGGAGATGCAGACTTGGACTTGAGCTGATTTCTCTATGTAATTTTAGAAAAGCAAAGCCTATACTATTCATGAATGAGAGCCAAAACTGGCCATGACAGTGACGATCTGAGTAACAGCGTAATTATTGGGAATGTATCAAGCTGGATACCACAAGAGGTGAAAATCCATCCTCATAATTTGTCTGCCCTTTCCACAGGTTGAGAAAGATATGTCAGATGTGAGTCTGGGTCCTACTCCCATCCCAGAACTTACCCACATCATGATTGGGTTAGAAAGCTGCTCATTTTTAGTAAGTATCAACCTAAAATCCTTTGGTTTGGGTGCCCTGTTCTTGACGAATCCCAGAACGCTACCTGTAAATACTATCATGTAAACAGTGGCACTGTTGCTGATGATGCTGCACAGACAGACAAGCAGCTTTTTCACTGACGGTTTGATGAAGGCACTCACCTTTACACTCTTCTTCTGCCGTGTTTCTTTCTGGCTCTTATTCTCCCTCTTCACTTGTCTCAGACCATTGAGAGCTCTGCAATTAGCTGACTGAATTTCCCATTGCAATTCAGGAGGAAGACTTCATTCCCTTTGCAGTATTAAACATGATGATGGGAGGCGGTGGCTCTTTTTCAGCTGGAGGGCCTGGCAAGGGCATGTTCACCCGACTGTATCTCAATGTGCTCAACAGGTTTGTTTGCCTTTCTGTTTAAGGGATAGCAGAAGCAGTCTTCTCTAGCAGGTTAGCATGGATGGCTTCACCTTTTGAAAGCAAACACCCCCAGGTTTTACATCAGCTTATTCCACTTGAAACAGGCGTGACTGATTCTTCAGTGGGTGTTCTGAGAGGGTGAAAGTAAAGGGCAGCAATGACCAGGAATCCTGTCTTCCTCTACTGGCCCAATCCATCCTTTAGTCAGGGGATAACAACAGAATTGGCAGCAGGTACCAGTAACACTGCTCTGTATTTTTCTGGGTTTGGTCTCAAGGATGCAAGTGGAGAGGAGGAAGTAGATGGCACGTGTAGAAGTTATGTCAGAGGCAGGAATTGACAATTCTCATTGGCACTGCTGAGAATCCTGAAAATGTGCTAGGAGGGGACTCGCTGTCCATGCTTGTTTAATTTTTACATTTAAATTCTGTTGTTTAAATTTTTAAATACTGTTTGTATACACACAGGCACCACTGGATGTATAATGCAACCTCTTACCACCACAGTTACGAGGATACAGGTCTCCTGTGTATACATGCCAGTGCAGATCCAAAACAGGTATATAGTCTGGTATTCAAAGACAGCTGTCCTTAAAAAGTAATCATATCACTTATTACCAGACAGAAATGTTAACAGAGTAAGCGTTATTCTAATCTTCTTTCAATTATCTGTATTTCCTAGGTTCGAGAGATGGTGGAAATCATTACTAGAGAATTCATCCTAATGGCAGGAGCAGTAGGAGAGGTCAGCAGCCTACCTTGCAGACTATGCAGATGGCCTTTGAGCTAAAATACTGTATTGCACTGACCTTGCTAGAATGAATTTTTGTAGATAAGTATGTTAAGTATTTCTGTAAAAGAATATTCACAAAGAAGAGGAAGATGTTTCCAGAACTCTTATGTGGCATCTTATCTTAGAGAGCAGTGGCCAGACTTTTTTAAACATCTACTTGTATTTGCTGCTCATTTACAGGTAGAACTTGAGCGAGCGAAGACGCAGCTGAAGTCCATGCTCATGATGAACCTTGAGTCTCGGCCAGTTATCTTTGAAGATGTGGGAAGGCAAGTGTTGGCAACAAACACAAGGAAGCTACCTCATGAGCTCTGTGACCTGATCAGTGAGTAGACAATGCTTTCCATTGCCTTGACTGAACTGTAGGTACAATTGGGTGGGGGAGCAACTTACAACATATTCTTGTAGCACAGATGAATTGCTTTAGAAAGCATGGGGGCATAAATACTACAGATCTGTATTTCAAACTGATCTTCTCGCTTGCAAGCTAGCACAATGCTTATTTTTGTCAGAAGGAAGGAAAAAACAGAAGCATGGTAGAGAAGGTCTAGAGTCAGTGACAGTTGTTACAGCTGTGGCTTTTTNAAAAAACCAGCTGTGGCTGCGCTGGGCGACTTAACAGATTTGCCCACTTACGAACACATCCAGGCAGCGCTTTCCAGTAAGGATGGGCGACTCCCTCGGATGTACCGGCTCTTTCGATAAAGCAGTGCATCCTGCACGTCTGACAGACTTGCTTCTTTTTTAATATGTTTTTGAGATTATAATATTGCTGCAAGCCCTCCCCCCCAATCTTTCCAGGCATACTGTGCAAACATGGAACTACGCTACAGCTAAACAAAGCTGCTTCACAACACTGGACTGTGAAGAGCTCGTTATATTGGGCTTGAAGGCCCACCCTGGTTCTGGATGAGTACTTTGACCCTCTGAGTAGGTTGCAAGAGAAGATGGATGCATACAGCCTTCTCTTGGCATTGGGGAGAACATAGCAAGCTAAAATATTCATCACTGCAACTGAAAGCACGTACCCAAGAAGTAAGTCACTGCTGTGTTACCACTTAATCATGCATCAGCAGTAGAGGTGGGGCTGTCACACTGGAGGCCCTGGTGTGTGCCCTTCTTGGGGGATGTGGTGGCATGTTAAAGAGCTTGGCTTATGTATCTGAATTCAAGGAATATTTATAGCTCTTACCAAGGTGAACAACGACTTGGTCAAACTGAATTAGGAAAATACTAGTTATTATCCATGTGAAGTTAGGCAACAAGTTTCCTGCAGTCCAGGTTTTGTTACAAGCATCACGGATCCATTTCATCAGTGTAATTTACCATCTGTAGTATTACTAGAAGTTATGTGTCTGGAAATAACTTCATAATTTTTCTAGAGCTCAGAGGAAAGTAGACCTATGGCATAACTGAGTTTCTGTGGAGTTCATCTACAGAGATACTATGCATAATGCTACATGGACTTATTGTAGAATTAAAGCAATCCTGGTTTTTAGGTTTTCCACTTGCAAGTGAACTATGCTAAAGAATAAAAGTTCTTTTACTCCAGAGTTGGTATCCAAACAGGAAGTTATTAAAGGAGTTGCTGTTGCACCCTACTTCCTTCAAATTGTCATGCAGATGAACTTAAGGCCTTGTAAAAAGAAGACATAATGGTCAGTCTTAGAGCAGAGATGGAGCTCAGCTTGGAGTCAAGATCAACAAAATGATGTTCAGAAAGCTCATATCTCTTAAGTGACTGACCTTAAGCTAAGTGCCATGCATTTGATATACTGAAGACCAAAAAGGAAATAAAATACCTGATTAACATAATCCCCGAACATATTGGCTTAAAAATGTAGACAGCTGCATTGCAGCGCTTCACTGGCTCAACGTGCATTGTAAAGAGCAATCAAACCGGGAGCAGAACACTGTGGGGCAGCTATTCCCTGCTTTACCCCCATACCTTTCCTCATGCAACTAGAAGAAAACGTGTTGCGTCGCTTCTTGTGGAACCCACAGTATGAAAGTCCTATTCAGTTGTTGTGTATGTTTGTAAGAAAATAAAGAGACCTCTAAATGACTGGAGCAAGTAGTAAGAGTTCTGAAATTCATCAGCTAACGGGCTGGGTTTCTTGAACTGGCAGGTGAAACGTCCCGCTTTTCCAGCTGAAGACAAATGGTTCAGGGCACCCGAATGGTTAGCATGCATCACACGGTCGAGTAACTCCAGTTCTGACAACCCTGCAATAAGAGCTGGTTCTCATTTAAGGTATTGCATTAATTTATTTTTATTCCTTTAAAAAGAAAGGAAATCCAAATACCTGATGGCTACAGACAGGTCAGTGCCATAAGTGTTTGTACCGCAGAACAGAAGCTCTGTCTTGGACAGGTTGCATAGTTAGCAGCACTTCCTCCAAGTTGTTTGCACGCTGTTTTATGTACTAAGGTGATTAATGATCCAGCCGATCTGTGCCCAGGAAGAGTTTTTAAGTATTAGCTGTACTTAACATTTTACCAGTGCCATACTGGTCCATGTAGTATGTTTAGCCTTAAGACAACACTACTTCAAAAACAGCAAGTTATTCACAGTTCACTGAATTGGAAAAATAAAACCAAAACAAATTAACTGTAATCAGAGGTAATGGAAATGTGCTGATCTGTCTTGCTGCAGTTTCTCTGCATGCTTCCCTACTATACTTGCTTGACATTGCAATCACTTTGGTGAAGCGTTACACAGCAGCTGTACTTAGGCCATTATTTTCAACTTGAGTGTCCTGCTGCTGAAGGCAGGTCGTGTTTTATCACCCCTGGGGAGGGCAAATGAGTTAAGGAAGGGATTGTTTCAAGCAGTCTCAACAGCCAAATATATGGTGTGAGAGATTGACATTTACCCCCTTAGTAACAGAAGGCCCGTAGAATAATTATTGAAAGGCAATGTTTCTACACTTCAGATGTACAGTAGTACATTCACACAGATCTTCCTGTACAGGACCAAAAATGCCCAATGCGGCAGCGCCATCCTTATGCAAAACTGTCCCCTAACTGGTCCCTGTTGCGCATTTTACAGAATACCGTACACTTGGCTACAGATAAGGAGAAAAAAAACAACCCCACAACGTACATAAGCCAACCATATCAAATCAAACAGACAAACAAAAATTTTCACCTTTCTGCAGGTTTCTTTTAGGTCCCCTGTGCCTGGTCCTGCCAATTCCAGAAGCTGTGCTCCCTGCGTGGAGTCATCTTAGAACCAAAAGATTGTACTTGGTTGCTTCCAAAGATAATATGGTTAAAAATAAATCAATTACATCTGTTGGGATGGATGTCCTAAATAACTGACTCCATTTTCTTCAGCAAAAGCACTTGAGCTACATGGATTAGCTCATGCAAATGGAGGATGAGGTTTAAGACATTCTTCACAAGCCACAGTGACTGCCAGAGGTGCTTAGGCAGACAATTCCCTGCAGAGTTTGCCGTGGCCTGAAATCCTCTTTCCGGGCACCTCTAACACAAGCATTGCGGAGTCCTCAGCTCAGGAAACGCTACATATGCTGCTGGATTTTTGGTCCTTTTGCTCTTGACGTTTCTGAAGTTCCCTTGTAATCCGCCTCTTTATTCCGATTAAATAGAGTTCTCTGTCAAACTGCCCTGCAGCAAGTGGAATGCTGTAATATAAACACAAGCAATTAGATCAGGGCCCAAATACATTCTTCTTGTTTGCACAACATTTCCCAACTAGTTCATACAACAAGGGCCAGAAAGCTAATTTTTACTTTCTTAAGGCATTCAGCTACTGCTGTGGGAGAAAACGGGTAAAACGAAGTTGTTCTTCCACAGCAGTATGTTAAGGTTTTTCACAATACATTTAAATGAAGAAAATACTGGTTGTAAAAGGCAAATATACTTTCAATTTAAGCATGAACATGCCTGCATTCATAAGGGGCATACATGGAGGACATTCTTTATGACCCTAAACCAAAAAACATTCATTTGAAAAGCTAAACTAGCTTACTCTTAACTTTGTGTATTCACTGCTATGATTCACACACAACGCACAACAGTTCTTACCTTGGTCTGTTCTAGAGAGACAAGAAGGAAACCCTAGCAGCCCAGCTGCACGGACTCTGCAATACTTCTATTCAATGGATATTTAATACCCATAAACAAAACCCCCCAAAATAACCCCAATTCTAATTGTACTGTTGATCAAGTGCTTTGAGAAATTACCATTTTCTAGATACCTGGGTCTTGAAATCCCCAAGCGTGCTACTCACAGAAAAGAGACTAACTAAATCTCAGTGACTTAAGCAAATTTTCTAAGGAGTTCTACTAGCATGGCAGTCCACAGTGGGACACTAAGAAACTTGGAGGATCTCAAAATACTTCACTGACATACAGCTATGTTGAAAAGCAGCCACCGCTGGGGAGAGAAAACAGCGTTGATCCCAAAGAGGGAAAGAGGAACAGAATAGGAAAGATCTCCACGCTGACAGGAAAAACAGACAGCTGCATCTCAGATAAACCACAGATTTATAGTCAGTTGCAATGAACTCTCTGTCTCCCTCAGGAGGATTAAGGGACCTGGCAGCAGGGATTTCAGATGTCAGTGCAAGGTTTAAGCGCTCTTACTGCTCTGACCAGTGAGAGCATACATTGGGTAAAAAACAAAGAGGCTGCAGAGAGCTACACGGGATAAACTCTACTTTAGGAACTCTCCTGAGAGGACAAACTCCCAACAGGAGCGTATCCTCAGGATCACTGGAGCCATGTGCAATCGTACAGGGTGGTTGAGGAGGTACTAACTTGTCTCTGCCAGGCCTCACTTTCACACGAAACAAGGCAAACACAGGCCGATGGTCTGAAGTTTTGATCACAGGACAAGATGAGTACTTGACAGCACGGATGTCATCTCTGTACCGACTGCGGTATACGACTCGATCCTGCGAGGCAGAGAGAAAGGGGAGACCGATGGTAACTCCCATTGCACATCCAACCTGGAAAGAAGCGCTGGTTCACAGGAGACAAATCCATTTGTTTATCACACTTAGGGAAATTAAGTGTCTTGGGCAGGGATACATTCAGGAAGAACGTGTGTCTGATCCCATAGTGGTTCTGTGCCCAGCTCTGAGCACAGGGGAGAATGCACTGGAACAGTATGTAGGGCAGGGAAAAGAAGATTAGCAGCCTCTGCCAAACTCTCTGTGCTCACAGATGCAAGAATCCTCTCTTCCAAACTGGTTCCACGTACCCCGTTGCTCTTAAGCAACAAATCTCAGCACGACTGTATCTCACACAGCCCAACTGTGGAAGGCAGCTTTTTCTCACAGGGGAGAATCCCCTTTGGAGGCAGATGTGAGGCTGAGCAGCCCTTCGAGCACACTGCTCTGAAATCATCCCTTACCGTGTAGGAAGGAGTCCGTTGTTTGGAGGTGGTGTCATAGCTATCCTTTCCTATGTCAAACTTGTAGGAAGGACGGAAATTAATATCAGCCTCTTGGAATCCTTTGAAAATAGACCCTGTAAGGGAAGGGGTGAACAGCATGAACAACAAATTCCTCCTTCCTAAGAACCTGGCACACTTTCTGCATTTATTCAACACTGCTTAACTACTGCTGGCTAGAAACAGCCACATACATACATGACTAGAAAAACCTGGGCTTCAGGTCCAGAAAGGGAGCAAGCTCAAGTTCTTACACAGTGAGGATAAAAAATACCAGTGGCTGTTTAAGCAAAGAACACTTGGTGCACGTACCTCCCCTTCCACTGAAAGCTCACGATGCTTTGCAAACGCTAGCTATTCAAATCTAAATGCCCTAGACACTGTGACAGAATTATGTCCAGTTTGTAGGGGAGTCAGATGAAACGGAGCAGAAAATGGCTTGGGAGATTACACTAAATATAGCAAAATGCTATAGCAAAAAGTCCCTTGTACAGACTGCCCCAGTACATGACAACTGCTGACTTCCTTTTATAGGGCACTTAACAAGAGAAAGCAGGAAAGGTCTCTAAGAAAAAGGGATTTGGCTGTAATTATTTCTGTCTGTACATATCTCTGTTCCTAGAGATCAGGGAGAAAACCAGCTGTCCCTCACCCCTACTCATTTCACTAGTAAGCTGGTCATATGCCAGTAGCTTGGACACGTCTGTTTCCAGGTTCTGGTTCAAGATGGAATCCACGGTCTCACGATCCTTATTTAGTCGGAAGTTGAAGTCACCAAACCAGAATACTTCATCAAACCGAGTTGTAACGTCATCTGCAAGTTCAAGCCAGAAGTGTCAGTATAAAGGTAAATATCCTGAAATATTCTGAAGGTAAAAAAAAAAAAAAAAAAATCCAAAATTTTCTTCCCTGAATCTCCTTTTGGCTTTTGAGGAAAATTGAAGTATATGATGTAGCTACACGCTCATTAAAATGACACTCACTGAAGTCTTTCTAAGTGAGATCTGTATGATGCATAGCTTACTGAGAGTGCTGCTAGGTATGTTCAAGAAACAGTCATAAATTCTTTCTTTTTATTAACAGGAGATATAATACTTGAGCATGTTTTCTGCCTGTGACCATCACACAATGTTGTAATAAAAAAAAAACTAGCAAATAGAACAGAAATTTACAAAATCATAGAAAAAGCTGTAAAGAGACCAAACTATCTACAGGACCTAAAAATAGTACGAACACAAAACCCTAATGCTACACTGCACATAAAGAGTAAATTCATCTTTCTAGAAAAAGGACTTAGCTATATATCTAGATGCCACATTAACAGCACAGCATTAAAAAACAATAATGGATTTGGCAAACAATACGCTGACCTGTGTATATGCAAATTGAAATAATGTTCTTTCTTGTAAGTTTTGAAATAATTTCTACTTGTTCTAGAAAACACTTGGAAAGTGAAACACATCCATAATATTGATAAAAATGACACAAAAATTATCTTATTGCTGTTCAGAGAAAAAACACTTCACATGAAAATTCCTTTCGAATTTTCTCTCTCCCTCTCCATTTCAACCTGTTCTCTCAAATTCCCCCCAAAATTATACCCCACCTAAAAAAAAAATCATGTGACTAATAACCACCCTCATACAAAAAAACCTATGGTCTCAAACTAGCACTCCTCTCTTCCTTCGTGTAGACTGAAAGACAATGCACAAACTCTGTTCATTTGGGCTCCCACAGAAACATGGTTTCACACTTACTAGAACTGGATCGATATGGGTTTGTGTCCGGAACGTTCTTGGGAAGCGTAAGGGCTTGAATGGTTTTATTGTAGTCCAGTTTCCTCTCATTCACCTTACTGTCCCCAGCTGAAAGACAGAAATCCCATTATTGCCAACGATGCATCATTTTCATTCAATTACCATTTTTGGTTACAACTGCAGCTTCCAAAGGACATCAGACATTTCCCACGTGTAAAATGGAACAATGACCCAGGGAGCATACAGACTGAAAAATAATGACAGAAAGCATGGAAAAAGGGATACAAATGTGCAGAGTTAGTTTTTGTTTTTCTAAACACTGTTTTTTGGTAAATTTGCTACAAAAAAAAAAAAAAATCCCCTGCCTTACTGTTCTCAGCTCAGCAATCCTGAGCTTTGACTTCAGTCTGTCCTGCTCCTCTATCCCCCTGCAGCTTTTTTACCTTTGTGAAGCAACCCCCCTCCTCCCTCAATCAGGACACTTCTAACAAGACTGTAAACGTCTCACATGTGAAGTGGGAGGTGATGAAGAGAAAGGAGGTCCCAAAAAACGTGAAGCAGATTCCAAGAGCTCCTTTGGTTTTGATCTGAGATACAATTCGAGTTGTCACCGTGGCATACTCCACTTCTGGAAGGAGAAAAAGAAGCTGCTGTTACTGAAAAGCCTCTAGAGACAGTGAGCAGGAAAGTTAGGTGAGGGACAGCCCTGGAGAAAGGACAAGACACGGGATGGCAGCAGTCCTTTCCTCTCCCCAGTCTCCAGCTCTTACTGGACCACACACCTGAGCAGAACCAGATCAGGTCCCTCCGAATGAAGACCGACATGTACAGCACTCCATGTGCAGCAGAGTAGAGCATGACGTAGTGGGGGCCTAACGTCTCTTGCAGGCGGATCTCCCACTCTCTTCTGCAGGAAAGAACAACAGCTGGATCACAAGGACAGTACAAGAGACAATAACCAGGAAAGGAAATCAGCATTGTGAAAACAGAGCAATCCCTTTGCCAATGTCAAGTAAGCGTAAGCAAAACTCCACTGCCACAGCGATGCTGCAGTGAAGGCTGGTCAGTTTGATGTGTAACTCCACACATGCTGTGCAGCAGGCTCCGCATGCTGGGGAGAGAGTATTACTGCCACTGCGCCAAGCAGCTTGCAAATCTGAGGAAAAGAGTCCCACTGGGAAGAAACCCTAGAAAAACAAGTCTGACATGAGGCTTCAGCCTGCTCTTCTAGGGTCGGTCAATCTCAGACAGACTAGAAATTTGCAGCAACGTGCTACTAATGAGCACGTGGCTGCTAACGCCAACAGCCAGCCCGTGAGGCAGCTCACAGCCAGCTCGGATCTATGGTAAACTGCCCACAGAAACCAGACAGGAGTTTCGCTATTAGCTGCCCTGACAACAGGACCAGGTTCTGTATTTACAGATTTTTGTGACATTTTTCTCTAAAACCCATTTCCTCTGATGCTCATGCAATGGAATTCAGAGTCTTATTAAATGGGTTTATTGAAAATATTAATAAGATGGAGACTATTTCCAGACTAATTAAAACCAAAGTAATTAGTTAACAATAAAAGAGGATGGTTCATTACATTGTTTTTGCTACCTGTCTGGACAGCCTTCTTGAACCCCAATGACATACATGTCCTGGGCATAGTCAGGATCTGTTGGTAATAAGAAGTCATCCAGGTTCACAGGAAGTTCCTATTATTTAAAAAAGAAAAAAAAAAGCAATATTAATTATGGAAATATTTACTAGAAAATGACAAGAAAAATCCAGGCTAAGCTACAAGTTCCACAGCATATGCAAACAATTCAGGCTTCAAAAAACAGGTTAAGTAATAATACTAAAATTTCTCCTTCCCAAAGGCAGACTTCACCTGCTGTTGCTCCAGCAGTAACCAAGATCCCACAGTTCAGCCACGTGGGCCAGTAGTGTGATGTTTCTAATTTCCTGTGATACTTTTTACCAAGCTCACAGGCTATTTACTGGTCACCCCAGGGGTTGCTTGTGTTCTTCCAAGCACAGCTTCTCAGTCACCTGGTAGAATCAATCTTGAATTTCCTAAGCTACGTAAAGATGTGGGCAGGAGGCTGTGTTTCTTTATCAGAGATGTTCTCATCATAAGCACTAAACCATGAGTCATCCTCATATGACCCTAATTGCAATGGAGCGTAAAGGAGCTGCCACAAAAAGCCAGTGGCACTTGCAAGCTCACTGTTTTCATAGCTAGTATCTGGCAACCCTGTTACAATGACTGTCTCGCTAAGGCGAACATGTATGAGAGGACCTCGTAATCTGATAAAGATGATAAACTCAGGCTGACAAGGAACATAGTCATGATCAGAAAAAAAAGCATCGCACCAGTCCTTGTAGCAAAGATGGGGTAAGTTTACCACTGCCAAAAGTCCTGTGGAGACTTATGTGGACATACCTTCTGACCCTGCATGTTCCAGGTGGCCACAAAAATTCCAATATTCCGATCAGGGAAATATCTGCTAAGTTCTTCTGCTCCCAGCAAGGCACCATTTGCCAGAAGGCTGCCTTCCAAATAGCTTCTGTGAACAGAAGACAAAAGAGCACCTAAGGAAAAGGCATGAAAGTTGGAAAAATGGCTTGTAACACCTGAATCTTGAGTTAATTGAGAACATATCTTTAGCTCAAGAAAACGGCATTTAGTATTTATATATTGTTCTGCTTGCCTGAAGTTCCTTGTAAAGTCCCAGCCCTTATAGACAGTTCGTGGATTACATGCAAGAAAACAAAACTATTGTCACAAACCAGCCTTTTTGAAGCCAGGACCCGAGTACGACGGCGAGATTGACGCTGCATGTGTTCTGTAATGAACATCCAAAGTCTTCAGTCCCCCTAGTACTTACCGCAGACACAAAACGAAGAGATTGGTTTGATATTTGAGTGTCCTGAAACAGGTCAGTTTACTTAAAACACGAAAATAGCTCCACCATTCCCACTGTTCTTGCACCGAGTTGCTCCTAATCAAGGATTCAAACTCACATTCTTCCTTCAGCTCATCAAATTAGCTTTCAAGTAAACGATTTATCGAGTCTTTAGTCTAAAAGAGTATCATATTCAAAAAGGATAGATCTGCCCCACACCGCTTGCCTCTCCAAAGAACACGCTGCTTACAAAAGCGAGAGGTATTGGCAAAAGGACTGCAAGTTGAATAAGCATTTTTAATCTTGCTTAAGCTCTGCAAATAACGATGACAGCGTGATGTCAGGGAACGCTGCGCAACCCACCGGACTATCCAGCTGCCCACCTGACTCCAACAGCTTTGGACAGGGAAGTGAAAGAAAACCCCTCATGGCAAACAAGTAACAATCTTTCTTTGGGGCTTTTTTACCAGTTAGTAACACTTCAATTTATCTCAGAACTATTCTTCCCTGTAACACTGACTCCCACTCTTTGGCTCAATGATCAGATTTATCCCTCAAGGTCTTGCAGACTGTTGTGTGTCTATAACATACAACCTTTTAGCTGAGTACTTGATATCCTTTACCTTTTAACATGTTTCCTGACCTGCAGCATTACCAATAATACTCATTGCAGTGTTTGTGCTGTGTGCTGGCAGGTCTTCACAAACAGAAGGTCTGCTGCCAACACAAGAGCATTCGATACATTAGCAAGCAGATTAATATACTCACCTCAGCTCCCTCCAACCAATAATCTAAACTTAGCTAAGAATGAAGACAAATTAGCGACCAGAGCAAGAGGTCAGGGCCACGCTTGGAGAAAGTTCTGAAATCTGAGTGGAATCACACCCTTTCTCAAGAGATTCCTGGAAAAGCTGGGGCAGAGGAGCTCCTGTGGGACACTGAAGCAGTTTGCAGTACATGATTTGATCCTGCCAGAAGCCAAACAAGCTCAACATCTGCAGAGACCCTCAGCACCTTACAGGACTGCGACAGTACTGCATGTACTGCATGATAATTTCAAGCTAAATTATTCGGGTTTTTTTTTCCTGCCATTAACATTTCAGTTCAAGCCCAATGTACTTTTAGATTTCAAAACCCCCAGTTTTTCCCAACTGTTAGCATGCACAACTACTGTTTCTTAATTTTCAAAACAGATTACTTAAATCTTACAAGCAAAACTGACAGCAAATCACGCTTATATTTATGAAAAAAATACCTAGCTGAAAGAAGCAAATATACAATATTCGTACTAATCTCTTCATCTTCAAACAGTTTCCAGTCTCCACAGCAGGTTAGACAACAAAGAACAACTTTGGTGCTTTACCAATCCGTCTGCAGTTCCCTGCCTCTGCCTGGCAGGATTCTGCAGGGCAGCTGGCTCCCCGCTAACACACCCCAAATTTTGCCACGAGAAGCTGGGGGACATACCTGCTTCGAACATCCTTGGAGCGAATGGGAGTGAGCAGGCTGAATGTAGATTTCATGGAGTCTGTGGAGCAATTATCATAGACCATCCCGTTGCCATGTAGCCTGGTATCGCTCAAGCTGCTGCTTACCCTCCCAAACTTGTGCTGAGAATAATGTCGATAATCCACACAATCTGAGTCAATCCTATTAGCTGTCCTCAGTGTGTGAGAGGCCACATTGAGCTCCATGGGTGGCAGAGGTCGAGCCGGCATTATTTGAGACAGCCGGGGTTTGCCGCCTGCAAAGGCTTTCCCCCGCAGAAGCCCACCAAAGGCACTGGAGATCTCAGAGGCTCGTTTGCCCAGGTCGGAGGTGCCTCCTCTGCTCTTCCCCATGGGACTGGCTTCCGAGGCGTCTGGTGAACTGTGCAAGGAATTCTGCTGGCAGCACTGATGGCAGGGGCTCGCCCTACCCCTGACGGGAGGGCTGAGGGATGCTTCCTGCAGAGAACCGTTTGAGGAACTTGTCTCATTGGGATCGGTCAGACTTTCCTGACTCGTTCTAAACCTCCTCCACCTCCTCCAGCTTTTCTCATCCAGAGATGCGGCACGCTCCAGCCGGGGTTTCCGAGGAGGCCGTGGAGTGACCGATTTAATTTTCACATTAGCTTTGAGTTCATCTGGTAGAAGCTTTAAGGTTTCCTTTAAAGAGATGCCTACACTTGGAGGATCTTCAAAGGTAAGCACCCCATTGCCACCAGCCTCCTTCTTTGCTGCTTTGCCAGCTTTTTTAGCATGCAGGTCCTGTACTGCTCCACCCTCCGTGCTCCGAGTAACACATGCCCCTGGGTGCTGCGGAAATCCATTTGGAGTACTCATTCTCCCTCCGGTACCAGCTATGGACACTGCTCCGTATGAAAACTTCCTCACAGCATAGCTTCCTTCCCTTGCTTACCCCGTAGGTTCACAGGGCTTTAACCAAGCCAGAAAGACATGGAAATTGGAGACAGGTCAGTCTTTAGTTGAGAATGAAGGGCAGGTGTATGTGTAGGCAGAGGCATTGTCTGCAAAATTTCAAGTGGTGGGATACCTGGATTTCCGCAAGAGAAACACATATGAATGAAAAGTTATTGAGCTGCAAACTCTGCTTCTTAATCAGAGAGCCAGCTCCTCACAGGGCCTCCCTCTAGGACAATTCAAACCTTCATGTGACCTTGTTAGAAACCAATGTTTGTTTTTTTTTTTCACGAGCAGAGCAGCAAACTGACTTCCCCACTGCTGTAGGCATCACGGCTGTGTACGGACTTCTTTAAGAAAAGCTTGTGTATACTGTTAGCATGAAGGGAAATTAAAACCGCACATAAATCGCAGCTTGCTCTCCTTGCCCTACAGTGAGTCACCAGTACAACCAGTCTCCACGCTGCCCACAGCGCTCGCTGCCAGAGGCCAGGAAATTTCCAGTGATCTCAGCTTCTACCATGATCTCACAGTGGGGAGATCGCTGCTTCGGGCCGAGCCCCGGCCCCCGCTGCTGGAACTGAGAAAATACCGAGGAGTAGTTTTAGGGATACGGAATTGGGGTTGAAGGCAAATTCCTACTTAGGCGGGGGAAGCAGCTCGTTATTCTGCCGTTATTACAACCCAAACTTCCCACCTGCAGCGGTACGCTCTGCAGCTCTGTACTAGAAAGGCCAAATCCTGTTAAATCACACCAGAACGCTATTTTCGTACCCGAGGCGAAGCCGCCCGCCCTCTCCGCGGCCCGGGCCGAAGGTACAGCTCCGCCAGCTCCTCACCCCCCGCCTTCCCACCGCCCCGCGGCGCCACGACGGCCCCACCAGCCCTGACGGAGGGCCGCGACCCCGCCGCGGCCGCGGGCA
>VZSZ01004006.1:245309-276286 GCA_013398815.1 Ibidorhyncha struthersii
ACAGAAGGGTTTGGGGTGGAAGGGCGCTCGAAGATCATCTCGGTCCAACCTCCCCGCCAGACCAGGTTTTTTATTTATAATTAAATAACCACGTAAAACCATGACCGTCACCATCCCTTCTAGATCACAGCGGCTTTTAAACAAGCTGTTTAAAGCAAAGCATTTTACACTTCATATCCCGTCTCCAGCTTCAATCCTGACCCTCACGCTGAAGATACCTCCACCCAGGCAGCTCCAGCTCCCCGCCTTTAAACAGGTTATTTCCAAAAGTCCAGGAGAGGTAATAACCACAAGAAGTAGCAAAATGTGAAAGTGCTCCAGAGCGCAAAATATTTTATTTAAGAATTTACAGTGTCAAATCTTACACTTAGGAAAGATAGCCGCTCCCAGCTCAAAGGAAGCCTTCTTGAATGAAGTTGTTTGGCAGTCTCTACTGAAAGGAGAAAGTCATCAGCAGCCGGGCTGAACTAGAGGAAAGCCAAGTGTCTGACTAGTTTCAATTATAGAAAAGTAAACCACACGGACTGCTGCTGACCATGTCTGGAATTGAGTATGGACCATTACGCAAAGGTTTCTAATCCCCCCAAAGAGCATTTTACTTCAGTTACATACAAACCTTTTAGGACATACGTAAGGCTATCGAGATCTCAGAAAGGTAGCGTTATGCAGGAAAAGAAAAAACAATCGGGGACCAAAACTGGAATTTCACATTCACATTATTTCTACTCCTGGGCAGAAATTCAAGTAAAATAAAATAGTTTGGTGGCAAGTTCTAAATAAAATATGGCCTAATGATTTAATAAATATTTAAAGTTTATTTCTCTCTTTGCAGATAATTCAGATTCTTCAGTGAATATGAATGCTGCATATCATGGTTTTCAAGATTTCTTATATTAAACCTAAAGATTTTAAAGTCCAGCGGTAGAGGTCTAATCCACCTACTTTTAGTATGTTTGAAATTCAGCTGTTAGCTATTTAAGACCTTGGTTGTTTTTTTTTTTTAGTAATGGAAATTCAAGAACAGAGTATTATGCTGATTCTAGCACTCAACAGGAAAAAAACTTCAACAACTGTCAAGCTGTTACCACCTTAATTGTAGAGTGCCAGCAGTTTGAGAGAAAGCGAGTAACCGTATTGCACTTAAAAGAACACTCACTCGTCAAATAGTACAGCGTTGGCTATTATACAGAGAGCTTCTTTCAGACTATACAATTTGCTTTACAAGTAGTCTAAACCACGAACTACATACATACTAGGCAAGATCCAAATCAAATTAGTATTAGATTACAGTCACAGTTTTCATTCAATATAGGTCAACTTATTTGGATGAGCTGTGGCCCCCTCCCCCTTCAAAAACCACACCAACACGAGGCATTTCCCAGAAAGCACCTCGATTTCACACACTGACAACCCAAGTCCTATTTGATCAGCATTGCAATTGTGCATGGTCCTCTTAAGGCCACAGAGTGTTATGTTACAACGTGGACACGTTTTTTTCCCCTGCTGGGAGAAGAACATCCTTCAGAAATTAAGGAATCCCTGAAACTATGTCTTCCAAGGTCACACTAGTAGGTTTAAAATAAACTTAAGGAATAAATTGCCTATGCAATTTACAAATAGTTTTTGTAACTATTTTGTAACAGACAGCAACTATTTCCTCCCTTGTGTCTATTCTTTATCACAGCAAAGCTATTTCTAGCCAGGTTTTTTTAAAAGGAAGAGTTACATATATTTCATGTTTGGTAATGATTTGCGTAGATGAGGTGCAAGTAGGGAGACCCATGAAAAAAATCACCCATCACTGAATTTCTGTCCTGTCAACTGCAGCTAGTACTGATACCATGTGCCCTAAGATTGAATAGTTCTTCTTATGCTCAGAACACGAGTGAGAATTCCAAATACAAAGCCATTGTACTCTACTTCAATGTTGGATACTTCCTCTGTCCAATTCTTCCCAGTCTTGAACTTCCAGTGACTGCAGCAGACTGAAAAAGGGAGAACGGGAATTAAAAAAATGTTCTGTAAAAGTGTCATACTGGGGACAAAATGCAAAAGGTTGGCAATAAAGTTTTGAACACAAACTTGTTAACTTAAATGGGTGCTAGACTGGTCTATGTGCACATTTAACACTCTACACGCAACAGCCCAGATTAAGCTAGTAAAACACAAAATCATGGTTTTGTTCCTAGCTTTGTTCAAAGTACAGAGGAGGTCTTTACTCACTTGCGCAAATTGAGAAGGATTGTAGAATGGTACTGCTCCTGCTGAAGGTCCCCCTGAAGGTGGTACAGCAGCAGGCTAGAAAGCAGGTAGTACTGAAGTTACAGAACTGCAGAGCTTCACTGCCTCTCAAATGGGGTTTGCTTAGTCATACAGAGCAAATATTCACAGTAATAATGCCAACAATATGGACAGCGCAGCATATTGTAACAACTGCAAAAAGTGCTGGTACAGTTTGCATCCATATCTTTAATATTACTTGCTTAATGTAGGAATTGGCAAAACAATGTCACATGCATAAACTGTAAATAGCTCTGAAAATCCAAAGCATGCAAAACCAAAACAAGACACCAGTGCGACTTCACTGAATTAGTACCTTCTGCTTTGGTTAGTAGACCTTAGGACTTGCCCCAAAATAAATACTCTGTGTCAAGTTTTGCTTTACTAAGAAATATCAGAAAGAGTTTGTGTCACACCTTTACGGTGACCCCACAGGACTGGAACTTACAGCAGAGATGAAGCATTCCTTTAATTCCTACAGGGGCTTTTGCAAATGAAACAGGCAATGGTATTATTACCGGTTCGAAACTGGCAGTAGAATGACAAGGTTTTGCTTGTGGGAGTATTTTTAGGAGTTTTTTTGGACTGTTGTTTGGTTTTTTTTTTTTTTTCTCTTTTGTTTGTTTGTTTAAAATCAACTGACTTTGGTACCCCAGGAAAGAACTGATCCGAATTATCAAGTGAATCTCTCAGGAACATGAACATAAACAAAAAGCATGCCTGGATTACATGCATTCTCATAAATACAAAAATCTCTGAAGACCCTGTTTGAGTGTTAAAAGGAACACTACATCATTAGTTACTTTTAATGTTATTTCTGTGAAATGAAAAGAGGTGAAAATGACTAAAAGTAGCATTAGTAAGTATTTGAACAAATGCAAAATAAAGGAGGGGAAAAGTAAATAAGTTAACATAAATGAGAATGGCCAGCCACATGTACCTGATTAAAATGCTGGCTTACTTCACGTGATAATGAACTCATTGAACTAGAGCGCGAAAGCTACAAAACAGCAAGAACACACAAATACAAAAAAACACAAATAAAAAAGTCGTCATGCATGTCACTGCCCCAAGCTTTCAGTTGTTTTATTTAATTTTAAAAGTCTCACTGCCAAAGGTTAAACCAACTTCAAGTTAAAAAAAAAATGTAAAGCCAGAAGTTAGTTTAAATCAAAAGGACTTCCTAAAGCAAAAAATTATGTAGATATAGGAAACATTTAGTAGGAACAAAGGTAATGTTACTCTGCCTGACACACAGCAATCTGTTCTCTCATTGTGTCTTGCACTTAATATTAGTGAAATTACATGCATGCATGGAGGCAACAAGAGATCCTCAAACTGCTACTGACATTTTACTCTAAAAAGGCTCGTAAAAGTCTACTTATATAGAAAAAGGAGATCACACCACAGAATGTAGGACACGGAGGCTGAACTTCTCGTGTGGGCTTAGAGGTCTTTCCTGTACAATTTTGGAGGCAGTCATATGATTCCATCTTGGCTAGTCATCAGCAACTGAATCAGTTACTTGTTGTTTTAGACGACCCATGTTAAATCCACTACAAATTAATGGTTAAAATACGCTGCAAAAGTCATTAGCTAAGTACTTTGAATCAAGCCTTACCTCGCCTGATTGGGAGCCATCAGGGTTAGAAACAGGAAGTCCAGATCCAGGAGGAAGGATTGCAGGGTTTAAATACTAAAGAAAAACAATGCACTTTTGTTTATCTTCATTACTATGATGCTATTTCACATTTCTGCTATATGGATCCCACTGAAGCAAAACGACATTACAATACATCAGGCCAGGTGAAACACACGCAGTGTATGGCTCTTCCTGTGTTCTCTGTCCCTCTCCTGACACATACTGCACCCAAAGAACCTGCAACCCTGCCAAATTAGGAAACGCAACTTTTCACGGGCTTCCCACTTCCATTTTCACTTCCATTTCCCTTCTCCAGTTCTTTAACTAAAAAGTTATACACAAACGTAGTCCCTACAACAACGTGCTTTGTACATACTGTGGCTATGAAACTACTGTTCAGAACGAGGGGGTTTTAACCAGAAGTTTGAATTTTATATACAAGATATTCTTTCTAACCCACCTCTGGTTCAACAGCTGCAGAAGGATCTGTGTTGGTTTGATTTGCAGCTGGTGTGTGCTCTGCTGCACCACTCCCTTCCATCGGCTGGGGTTCCCCTGGAACTACAAAAGAAATGGGATTTAGCCAAAACATGAGATACTAAGCAACAGAGGAATACTCCATAGTTCAAATTTTGCTATTTGGATGGCCTAGCCACTCTGCAACAGAGGGCAGGAAAAAAAGGGGGGGAGGGGGGGGGAGAGAACCCCTTTGTTTTCAGCACATGGAGCTGGGCTTTACTAACCCATTTGTTTTACTGCAGTTCCCAGATTATTTCTACTTCTCAAACAAATTGGAGTTAATGAGATTGAACATTTTTAAATGTCCATTAAAGGATACATAACGTACACGCTGGCAAAAATGACTTACGGTGACCATATAACCATAAATAACCATACAACCTCCTTACAGTTTTATCCACTCATGACACACCTGAGTTCGGAACAAATACATTTGCAGGAATTGGCATTGGTGCCAAGGGGGCAAATAGGTCTGATGGTGCAGGAACAGCACCGCTTGACTTGGTTCCACCTGGATTCAGGACATCAACATAACGGGCTCTGCTTCCGGCTAAAACAGAAAAACCCAGAAATAACAGAAATAAGCCTTATGTTAGTCATCCTCATGTCTATTTTGAACAGTCTGCAGGTTAAGCCATCTTTCAGAATCAGAAAATAATGCTCCAGGGATACAAACAATAATACCCAAGTCAGGATACAGCTGTGACAGCAATCACAGTGCAGAAGGTAGGCACAAGCAAGGCCAGCAACAGCCACAGCTTCACGATATCACTGCGTTACCAACTGTTCCCAAACAACTCCAGAAAAGCCAAGGCTTCTACCTTCACATTTTAGGCAGGAGGAAAACTGAAGTCTTTCATACTTCAAGCATGAATGTTGTCTGTTACCTGCTCTTCTGGAGAACATGTTGACAGGGGCACCAGGTGGGCCTCCAGGTCCAGTTGGAGCAGTCTGAGTAACTTTAGGAAATCCTGTTGGAGGTGGTGGCGGAGGCTTACTCTGCAGGGAAAGCAACAAAAAATCCAACCACATCGTTGACTGAGAGTTTTAAACCAAGTATCTGTCTAACTTCTTTTCCTCACCTATTCCAGAGCACACATAATTGTGTATACAGACATATATCTTGCAGACTGATATTCCTCATCTTCCATATGATAACTAACGTCAGGGCATTTCTACAACCCACCTATGCTCACTCTAAAAAGAAACATTTACAACAGTGACTCTTATCATTTCTTTATGTTTTGAGACAGATCCTTAAATGACAAGGATGGACAGGATGTGTGATTTTCTCTGCCATATGGTACATTATGTTTTCAAAACTATAGACTCTTCCTACCTTTTCCCCCCCCATAATCTGTTTGCAGTGAATCAATTAACAAGCAATTGTCTGCGTGATGCCAACCTCTATGAATAGATACACCAAACTGAGTTTAAAGCAAATTCCCTTGTAAATTCCATTACAATTACTGGATCCACACCAGCAACTAAAGATACAAATGGTTGCATAAGGATGTAGGCTGTAAGAACTTGTAACCTGTGTATTAGTTTCAAGATATCGCACATCTTAATCCAAATTCAATAAAAGGTAGCTCTTAAGAGCCACTAACAGATTAAAGAAAATTGTGCGCCACTAGAGATTTCAGTTTTTCTCTTGGAGAAATCATGAGTCTTCAGATTTTTACCTCTTCTTCTGGCTCATCTAGATTGACCCAGCGTTGCTTCTGTTCATCCCAAACAATCTACAAGGAAATCACAGTCAAAGATTAGGAGTTCAAACACAGCTGTTAAGCAGGAAAAAAAAAAAACAAAAACAAAACAGAAACAAAAGAAAAACCCTGTAACACTTTTTTTAAAAAGCCAGTCTTGGAATAAGCATAATATTGAAAGTTTTACACACATCTGTTTACTTGTCAAAACAATGTTTTCCTTTATGGCAGGTGAACATTTTGAACACATTAAAATATATAAAGGTCTTTGTGATTTAGGGGCCTTACTGATTTGTTCTTGTCATCTGGAAGGTGAGCTTCATTCTTTCCTTTTCCCATCAGCCAGCGAAACCAGTTTGCACCAGTCTAAAAATAAATTCATTATTCAGTTAATTCTCTCAACACTGTCTTTACAGACAGATTAAAGGAAACATTCATGCAACAGTTCATTTTCTGTTAGGGACTTCAACTCTGAGCCCAGAGTTGCACCTAATAAATAGGAAGAAACAGTTTCGTCAGGACCACTTAAATCAGTACTCTGGACCAGGAGTTACCACATATACTAACAAATCTCCTCTAGCTATAGCTACCTTCCTTAGAAAGTTTACCTTTCTGGGTGCTGGCTCCTTTTTTATTTCTTTTTTAGTCTCTTTCCCTGCAGGAACAGAGGGAGAAGGAGAGGGCTGTTTTGCTGCAGAGTTGGATCTCTCTCGTCCCACGGAATGAGCAGAGGATTCTGAAGTTGTTCGTGATCTTCGCCCATAGCCCTGTAGTACAAATATACAGGCAAGTACAAAGTTGTCACTGCTGGAGTGATGGATTACATTTCATCTTGCTAAACAAATTCCTTCTTTGAAAAGTTAGTAATAGGAAGAGATACAAAAGCACATAAAAATAAACATAAAGAAGAATAAAGATTTAACAAAAGAAACAGCCTGCTCGTGGCATACCATATGTGCTGAAGACTGAGATGCAGATCTGGATCTTCGTCCTGGTGCCTGGTTAGATATAAAGCCAGGACATGCTCAATAAGCAAGTAGCTAAATATCTGACACAACATTCACTCTTCATCAAAATTTCCCCACACAATTCAAGATATTGGGTACTTCTATCTCCTCTGACATGCAGAAGGTGCAGAAATAGAGCTGAATTCTGGCCAAGTAATTGCACTATCATCTAACCAGTGCATTAAAAAGCATTAAATCAGGGCACTGCTGTGCAGCCTTAACCAGCCCACATGAGGAAAGGTGTAAAAATGCTGCACCAAGGAGTGGTTCCTGCATTTTTTCCCCTCCAACATTAAGTTGTTCTTCTAATGTTCATGTAGCAACCCAAGCACACAAAAAAATTTCACTGTTTCTTCTACAAGTATGGTTAACTTCTGGTTAAAAATCTTCCCATCCTTGATCAGTTGCTAAATATAGCCCTATTAAAGATGCTTATATTAATTCTTTCAAACAATTGTCATTTCAGGAAACTAAACTAACTTCCAAGGAGATATCAACTCCAGTAGTATTTAAACACTGAAAATATTATGTATGTTAAAAAGAGGGTTGGGATTTTGATAAACGCTTTCCGTGTTTGCAGTCATGACCAAGTGGTAGTCAATACTATGCTTTTAAAGCTCAGTCACAGAACTATTCTTTAGGGCCTGCTTGTCTCACTTGCTGATGTATGCTACAAGCTCTTCTGGCTATGAAGAATCATTCTGGGAGATGGGAGACGAAGGCAGGGAAGAGAAAGATAAACTCTTCAGACAACAGCCTGATAGCCCTCCTCCCCGTTCTTTTTTTTTTTTTTTTAAATCTTTTCAGAAAAGAAAATTATGGCTAAAATTTTCTACTAGTTCTTCATTATTTATTCCACTGAAGGGGAAGGACAGTGGGGAAGAAAAACTAAGCCTCAAGCCTTGCTGAAGAGCAAGACAGAACCCAAATACACTCTTGTGCTTGCAAAGATCTGCAATGCAGCTGACACATGCTGAACAGATGTATGAAATCAAGATACCATGCTAGCCATTCTGCCATAGAAATCTTCCTCTCTCTGTTCAGGGAAAGTGTTTTGTGAAGGAGACTCCGGGGCAATTCTCTGCATTCCTTAAAAAACAAATTAGATTATGTTAGCGGAGCCGGGGAACACAACATCAACAGTAACGAAAAGCCCCCAACCACCACAATACCACTTTTAAGGCAAAAGTTATCACTAGTTATGAATTTTGTGCTAGAAAGAATCTGGTCTTTTAAAGAATGTGAACTGCAGTTGCTGTGATTTAGTTTTTGTTCCTGCATGGGTATTATGTTTTTTCTAAACACAGGTCAGCGCAGGCTGAGGGATGCAACCATCAGTATGGGGCAGTTTAAGGTTCTTCACGTCTCTAATGCAGCTGTGCCAAACTTGTGTATTCCTGCCTTCACACGTGTCAGGTTCTACTGTCACAGAATGAAGACTTATCAGGGTCCTAAAAGCTGCTCTCCAGAGGCAGAAATACCTGAAGCACCAATCACAGACCTTGCAAACAGACTGCCAATCCCAGTGCACTTGGTGATTACCTGTTAGGGTCTGAATCATAATCTGCTGAGCCTGACCTCTCTTTTAAACTAAGCCAAGTAACCAGGATGAATACTGTAACTTTCCACAGATGTTTCTGTACTTTTACATGGTGGTTTTAAGTTTCGTTACCCTTGACTTACTATTTTTTAAATATTGAGATATTTTGCATTATTTCCCAAAATACTTCATTCCCCTTTTAAGGAAGGAAAGCTGTTTACTAAGACCCCAGACCTGTTTCCAGGTTTGTCTGCTCTTCTGACCGTGGTTCAGCTTCTTGTGGTGGCCCTCCTGGTGGTAGTGCTGACCCTAAATACAGTGGTGATGGTTCAGTTCCATACGGATTTGAAAATCCTGGAGGTGCAAAGCCGGGTCCTGGACCAATAGGCTGAGAAGCCACTGAATAGAAAGGGACACTTCGGACGGCTTCCTGGTCACCAGGAGGAATCATAGCAGCTGACCCATCAAGGACAGCCTGAGGTACTGCAGCACAGAAAAAAAAAACACAAAAAAAAAAAAAAAAACCCCAAACAAGTTAAGAGCTATAACTAAACAGAAATTCCAGTGTGTGACCCTTTTACCCTATGAATAAAATGATACAACGCAGAAGTGAAATCTCACTGTTTCTACCACCCTCTTAAGTGGTTTCTTATACCAGAAAAATGAAACATTTATTTTCTCTATGTCATGAAGAAGGATATGAAACACTAACCTGAAGGCATCAGCTGCACACTTTGCATCTGTTGAGCCATACTGGGTAATAAGGATGCTAACAATGCATTTTCAGCACCTGGACCCACGTCACGGCCAGCTCCTGCTCCATCACATTGACTAGCATGGTCTAATTCAGAGCTTGGTGTACTGCATGGATATGGTGGTGGTGTGGATCTGTCTGTGTTATAAGCTATTGTACCCTCCTGCACAAAAAAGCAAGAACTTATTAACTGTACCAGACATGAAGTTCATAACCAAGGGAATATACAGCAAAGGAGATCTTAAGAATAAAAACAGCACACAGGTTTTTTTAGTGTTTAGTCAAAAAAATGTTAGCCATTTGCAGGCCACATTCAATCAAAACATTTAACAGGGTGGGTTTTGTTTTGGTTTTGCTTTTTTTGTTGTTTTTTGTTTGTTTGTTGTTCGTTTTTTTTTGTTGTTGTTGTTTTTGGTTTTTTTTAATGGAAGCTTTGTTAATTATCTCAAGGTTTAAATTTCTAACAGATCTCTATAAATAAATGGCAATTATTTCTACTCTGTTACAATCTAGCTACACTAATTCATAAACAACTTTTTTTCTGGCAAGCAGATCCTCTGCTTACAGCAAGAGTTACTGCAACCTAATGAGCCTTGCAATTCTCCTTGCATTACGGTACTGATCTCATATAATGTAAACCACCCTTTAACTATTCTGTATTGAAGTGTGGTAAATCCACTTGGTTTAATCATACCATTTGCACTTTACAACATGAATATATCATAAGGTCGCTTCTTATGTTTCTGTAATTAGCAGTATAAACAAAACCATTTTAAAAAAAATGGGATTTACACTAATCCTTAAGAGAGAATACTTTATGCTGAAGAGTACATTCTGTACCTTGATCTGTCCATCCACATGTCGAAGCCTTACTAACCAAGAAGGTTCAATAAAAGATTCCTGTTCTGGTTTTTCTTTTATCTGTGGGTCAAACAGGCGTAGCTGTGATGACATCTAGAGAAAGAAATCATTGTAAAGTTTAAGTTAACTTCCAACAAAAGGCAACTTTAGCCACAGCTTACCACCTACAATATGAAGCCACAAATACTTAATTTTTCTTTATGTTACCTGAATTAGCTGGCCAATAAGTACAGGTGAATAGTAATGTGGATCTTTAAGGACAGTTCTGGAAATCACTTCACAATAATGGAAAGCCTGAGCAGCAAGTCCCATTTCAGCTAGTCGGCAAGCATAGATGAATTTGAAAACCTATAGAATGCAAGCAAGTGAAATAAATCAAGTGATCAGAACATTCTTAGAAGTATCAAATGAAAGGCAGTCTCTCATTTCCGTTGAAACTTCAGATATCCCATTATCACATCTATATTAGTCAGGAAAAAAAAAATATTAGGGAAAAGGCATTCAGTTCTCTTATCCAATAGAAGTTATCTATTTGTCTACACCTATAGCCAACAAATTCTGCTGGATTTTTCTTTTGGAATACAGAGTTACAATAAAAACAACATTTATAATTCAGAAGTTCAGAACGCATAGATTAAAAATGCAAAAAGGAGATTTAAGTGACAACAGGAAAAAGCTATCTTGCACTGTTATCCATGAATATTTCATGTTACAATGGATAAAATATTTGCTATGTTGAATACAGCACATAAGAGATGAAAACTTCGCAGAAAACTTGCCAAAATAAAAAAAGATGAAACAGTGCTTCACCTGGAAATTGGGCAAGCAGCCAGGCTGAGTTCCTAGTGACTGTGCATATTCATAGGCTTCTGTTCTTTGAATAGCTTCATTGGTGGCAAACTTCAAAAATGGCAAGCTATTTGGGAACGGGAGAGGAAAAATATTATTTAAATATGAAGATTATACACGCTGACAATACAGATCTGTAAATCAGAAATAAAGTCAAACACATATCTCTGTTAGACACAATATCAATAACTCCTCCTCAAACAAGGACAGGGCATCAAATAGTTATTTCTAAACCAGCTGTGGCTAGTGATGATAAGAGGAGCAGTGCAATTCAGTCTCTCAAGCCACTAAGCTTTCATTTTTGCATCTAAACAGTTGTGTTAAAAAAAAAAAAAAAAAGGAAAGCCAAACCTATGATTTGATCCAATTAGGACAAGCTTTGTTGTCTTCCTTGTGTAAACTCCAAAACCAACTTGGGCCATAAGGTAACAAAAATGAGCAGCATCCAGCAGGCCTTTAGAAGCTGTAGAGAAATAAGCGACAGAACTCTGGATATTTCCTCGCGGTGGCACACTGTAATTCAGTGTCCTGTATTGTTTTGGCTTTGCATTCAAATACCTTCACAATAGAGACATACCCATATAAAACTGTTCCACTTTACATTTTACACAACAATTGCTTGTTTTCAAAAAAATGAGCTGCATAATTAAAGCTTTCAGAAAGCTTTTCCTTCAGTCATCACCCTGTTCATCCCCCAAGAGTTACCAAGAGTGTCTCCCATGGTAGCAATGGTCCTGGATTCCAAGTCCACATTATTGGTCAAGTTGGATAACACCATTGCTAGATGAGGCCTCCAGTCTCCCCATTTCTCATCTCCACAGCACTAAAATTAGAAGAATTACTTAGTCAAATCAGTGACAGGAGCTCTGCATGGGTAAGTGTTTCAACCTAAAAAAGGACCAGAACAACTTATCTGATACTCTAGGAAAGGTACATGGAAAGATTACTGTTGTGAACTACACTGCTCACTGCAGTACCTCTTTAAGTCTCAAGCGCAGCTCACACTTGAATCTTACCGTGGAGGCAGCTGGCATCCTTCCAGACATGAGCTGGTAAACAGTCTGCAGAGGGTCATTAATTGGGAGACTGTTGGCAAATCTACAGAGACATTACACAGAAAAAACAAAACACGAAGATGGGGTAAGCAGTTAAAATATACGTGAACACTCAGTAGCTAATCACTAGTTAATCTAGCCTAGTTTAAGAGAATGAAATGCTATCTGAAATTACTACACTGAATAAGCAATTGTCCAATGGATAATGTTAAAAAGCAAAACATTACTAGTTAACTGGATCCGCCACTCTGACACAGGTCAGTCCAAGCCGGGAAAAACCTCAGGATTCTCCCCATGCCAGCTGACTAGACTCGGGACACGATTTCACAAGCTCAGGGAAGCTGAGAGAAAGTTTTCCTGTTTATAGACAAAGCATGCATGAACACATCTGCTTCTTCCAGGCAAGGAGAATGAAGGGTACCACAGAGTTTCTTGGCTTTAACCAAGTTAACAGCTGTTTTTCTGCATTGTTTTGAAAGCCTAACAGCACCTTTCAAGAAAACCTACAGATGACACTGTTCAAATATCCCTTAAATGGAATGAGTACCACAGAATAACTTCTCAGGTTTAAGTTTACAGCCAGAAGGCCCCAGAATAAAGAGTAACAGACACCACCTGAATATACAGGTAAAATTAAAGCATAATTCTTGCATAAGCTACTAAGGATAACTCATGATTTTGACATTAAGATTTCTAAGCACCAAGTCTTTATCTTATTAGCAGAATAGACATTCACATTGTATGTACTAAGCAACAAGCAAAACAGTACCTGGTCATAACTCTCGCATGTGTTCTGCTGTCCATTTTGCTGGCAAGTAGGAGAGCATGACCCCATAATCCATGCTTCATGGCAGACTCCAAAGCATCCTAATTAATACAGAAATTAGTTTTCTGGGGATAGTTTAACATACTACTCTGATAAACGATGATTGTTTTACAGTAGTACTTTCTGTCTGAATGAAAAAATGATTGCTTAGATCAAATACTAACACACGGATATAATTTTGGTTTATATTATAAACTGTAGGGCACAACATTTTTCCATATCAGTGCACTACAGTCCCATTAAAAAAATATATGCACTGCAAGTTGCAAAAGTGATTTTAACTGCTGGGTAGGGCTTTAAGAACTGTGAAAAATATGTAAACAAAATAATAGTATAAGCATTCACCTTCTTGCGGCCATAAAGCAGCAACTCTCTGAATCTCTCTGTCTCTTTCTCAAGACTGTCAATGGCAGTTACAAGACTATCAGTGAGAAATGAGAGCTGGGCTTCACCAGATTCCTCTTCCACTTGTTCCAAAGCCTCATTAGTGAAATCAATCAAATTTGCCTCATTAGGGGACTTCCCAGGAAGCCACACTGTTTTATGATCTCGGAGCAGAAGTTCAGCCAGGTCTGTTCCCACAACAGTCTATATAAATGGAGAAAAAAAAAATATTGCTATTTCAACATTGCCATCATTTTATCTGCCACTTCAACAACAACACATGAATATCAGCATCTCTGAGCACCTGAGGACAGGTGACCAGTTTACCTGTTCTGTAAACCTGTGAAGTATTCCAAGATATGCCACTATAGACACATTACTGTCTTTCACATAAATACTTTTTCGTGTATAGAATATTTCACGACAGACAAAAACTCAAGCAGTGAGACATACCCCATTTTGCCTGCACAACAGCACAATAAAGTCCCAAAGCAGACTTGCAGATTCTTTGTCGATTAAATTTTCATTCTTAAAGCACTGTGTAGCTTTGTTTTGTGCAAAATTAATAACATCCACTTTATGGGTGTCATCCCTAAAAAAAAAAAAAATTAATGAAGTTTTTAGTGTAATAAATGTAAACATTCAGATCATTATTGTGATTAGCACGAGGAATAAATTTAAAGCTCATGCATTATTTAAAGCAGGTGAAAAGCCATAAGTATTCTGAGTCAGTTTAAATCCTGTAATTTGCAGACAAGTAAGAGTTTGATGAAGAAATAAAATCTGAAAGCATGAAAGTTATTTTTGAAATCTTTAATAACATACTTAGCAAGAGGACCAGGAAATGCTCTCATCTCTTCTTGCTCTGGAGAATGTTGTAACATAGTCTACAACACAAATATAAACCATAAGAAACTTTTATAACTATGAATTTTGCTTTTTAACAATAAAACCCCCAGACCTTAACATAGTCTATAGTGTAATTAAGCCTATTGCTCTTAAACAAAATACATACGGTGACTTGCAATCTGCACAAGGGTAATAAATGACAAAATATATTTCACATGGGAAGGCATTCTGTCGCAAAATAGAAAAATCTGCCTCACATCTCCTTAATAATTTTCCTGATATTGTTCTAGTAATTGTGTACAACTTCATTCTAGTGATATTTTACCAATGAATTCTACCCTCATAATGTAAGCCTGTCCTTCTATGTATTTGACATTACTAGAGTACTGCATTTCTTTGTAGAAGCACAAGAATGAAAAAATATCCATGATATTTAATCCCCAGTCCATCTAGATGACAGGCAGTTCTTAGTCCTGCAGAGAATGTATGAGGATGATGTGGTCTCTATGAAGAGCAATATATTAGAAACAAACCAACACGACTCCAGCACTTCTAGGACGTAAGGATTTTACCTGAACAAAATTATAAGGAGCTGGATGACCTACTATTTCAACTCTCAGAGGAAAAGAAATTTTAAAGTTACTGTTTTACTTATGATTACAGCCCAAACAGATAAATATAAAGATACATGCGCTGACATAGTAAAATAAAAAAGACAAAACAGTCAGGAAGCTATTGATCCAAGTTCTCTACTCCCCTTCCATAAGAAGGGCCTGTATTCCACCAACTCCTTTTTTTCTTTTAAATTTTACCTCCATACTGTGTATTTCAACCAGAGCTGGCTGTCCTTCTGAAGGCAGGTTTGGCAGCACTTTTATTAGGAAGCCCCCAGGACCAAACCTAGCACAAATATGAGGCACTGAAAACTTCTCAGGTGTTGAGGGCCTTAAAGGTGCTGAAAAGATAAAATAAAAACAAGTAACCTGTCTTGCAACTAAGTAAACTTGCTAATGTATTTATACAGTTCAGTAATCCTGCAGTACTAGTGGAAAAATCCCTGCCATTTAATTTGAATAAACCTTACAAGCAACAATTAATCAGTTCCATTATAGTCCCAAAGATCTTCTGAAGATTTGCAAAAAGAACAAAACTAGACTACAGAACTTTAAAATCCACTCATTTTTTCCAATGCAGGGGCTTTGATTGTTTGTGTCAGACACATTTCTATGATCTCTGTATAAATATAGGACATATCTTTGAAAAGCTAAGGATACACTTCAACATACTCTGGAAAAGCTTTTCCAGAGAAAGAGTGTTTTGTTCCACATTGAAAGCGTAGGAAAAATTTATAGAAAAATCTGAAGTTTAACTTAAAGTTTAATCATTCCCCAGGAGGCACAAGCAGTGTAGTTAAAAATCTGTCTAAAAAGACATTTAGAAATGCGAGTACAGTATTTAATAGCAAACACTGTCTAGCTACTACCGTTCTGCGATACACCCAGGTTTCAGTAAGCAAGTTATCCTTACACTGAGAAAGAAAAAGACTTTGTTCGCATGTACATACACTGTAAAACAGCATTTTTTTTCCCTGTTAACAGGCTCGATGAATACATGAAAGGCATCTCATACTCTACAAATACTAACAGAAGTGCAAACTACTACTGGTAGACAACCTCACAAGCACAGTGCCTTCCCTCCTCCTTCCCCAGTGATGCCAATACCTTGTTCTACAGCTGACCATCCAGTTTCGGTCGGGTAGCCATAATCTGTAAAAGGCTGTTGTCCATCAAAGTTAGCAGCATATCCGCCATATGGATAATCTGTGTGGAGCGACACTGCCTGCGCAGTAGTTTCATACGTATTAGCCGTTAGATCATGATTACTTCTATACAGCTGGCTCTAAATAGATCGTATTAGTAATTGTTAGCAGAGAGCATGAAGTTACACAAAGCAAGCAATACTGCAAGCAGACTCAAGACAGTAAGCATTACACCCCAGCTTCGACTCTTTACATTGTTCGTAAACCAGGCTTACCACCATCACTGCATTTGAGAAAGCTATCCTGCAAGACACCTGCAGCAATAGGCTACAGAAGATAATAAATAAATTTTAACGTTCTCCCTCAGTGTTTTTAGTACCATTTGATCTGTTTGCATCCAAGTATGTTCAGTTCTCTCACAACAGAATGTCTATGTGCTTGTATGAAGAATAACATTATAAAATGAGTTATTGGTTCAAGTGCTGCTGTATCAGCAACTACAGATCAGAATCAGTGTTCACCTCTGCTGCAACACTTTGACAGAAAGTCTCAACTGATTAAACATGATGAATGCCTAAATGACTCCAGGTGCCTAAAGATTAATGCCTAAGTGATCTCCAGTACTATTTCCAATATTCCTAAATTAATTGGAGTTCAGACTGGAAAACCCCCTAAACTTCCAAGAAACATGATGAACCAACACATGAGACTACAGCTGAAATGATGCTTTCCATTCCAGCTGGAATGCACTCCAAAGACTGCACCTCAAACATTACCCAAATATTCTCTGTGTTTTCCAGGTATTTGTACTTACGGCATAAGTAGATGAGTAGTCAGTTAGATTTGGGTTTTGCTTTTAAAGTCAAAATAACATCATACAAATACGTAGTTAGTCTTTTAACAGATCCCAAGTTCAGAAATAGCATTCATGCTTGTCATGAGAAAAAACAACCTAACACTGAAAGCCAGGCACATTATCAACTACAGCCAAGCACAGTAAGGGCAAAGTTCTCACAAACAGCAAACAGATTCAAGAAAGGAAATTTTCCATTTCTGTGTGTGTGGCAACTTGCACAGCTGAGTGCTGATTTTGGTTAAAGTTCTCTTGACAACTGTGATAAATATTAAATTCAAAACTATATTACAAAACAGCCTTAAGTTACAGAATAAAAGTTTTCAAAATACATATTCCCCAAGCTAAACCCAGACATATTTCCACATTTCTAATGTTTCACCCACCCGTAACATAAAGAAAGACCCAACTCAGCTGAAAGAATACTTGATGTGCCCCCATTTGAAACTCACTTGTTGAGAGCGAGAGCTGAAACTACTCTGGTGACTGTGAACACTGCGGGAGCTACGGAGACTATGACCAGAATGTTCGCTGTGGACGCTGCGTCTATCAAATTCATCACCATAAGGATCTCTATGGGGTTCAGATTCATCATCAAAACTTCCAGTAAAACGAGGATCATATCTCCAGTTATCTTCATATCGGTCATGTCTAAAGAACAAAGAAACACACGAGCATATGAACATAGCCACCCATATTCCTGAGGGAAGTGACTTCACTGCATACCTGTTGAAGAAAACTGTACCTAACTTCAGACGGGCTTTTAGATTATTTCCTAGATTGATGTTTTTATTACAGTAAAACTGACATTTCTTCAAGAAGTTCATCCAGAATATTCAAGATAAAGACCAACGTCACACTCAGAGCCTGTTCCGCGAAAACACACAGAATGTTCACCCAATCTGAAAACAAGTCCTACTGCCTTAAAATCTTTTTCTTAACGGTGATGTGACAGCTCATCTGTTTTTCCTCAATGATCTGTGTTGAAGCTACAGAAAGGACTAGCAACATATATCTGTGAAATACGTGTAATACTGCTTCTTAGTAGTCCATTACAGGATGCATCTGCATTCCTAGAGAATATTAAATATTTTGCTTACAAAGCTGCATGATACCCTGAAATTCTGATGCCTGATAGAACTATCACAACAGTTCATGATTTTTGAAGGCTTTGGGGCAGATCTTCAGCAAATAAAGTAGTATTGCTGTTAGTGCACAAGCAAAGTATCAGTGTCTTAACACTCACTGCCATAACAATTTTCTGGCTATGGGAGGGGCTCAGCCCTGAAGAAACCAATACCAGATTCTCCGCCTTCACTCAGACATACACACTAGTTCTCTGATCAGCATCAGCACCTGGCCCCCGTGCTTGCCTAGATCTGGAAAGAGCATTGAGGGAACATGGATCAAATGGACAAACCTGTTGCCATATGGATACGCTTCTCTCTTCTGGTAAGGGTTGTGTTCAGCATCATACCAATACCTCTGATCGTAACTTCTAGGATCTCTGTATCTGGGGTCGTATGCTGATGAGTAACGTTCCCAGCGACTTGGATCTTTGGAAAATAAAAAGAAATGGTGTAGGTATTGGAAGCCATTGCCTATAACATTTTTCTACTCCTTTCCCTTTAATTACATGCTAATTTGGTCCTGAAGCATATAGCAAAACTAAAGTAGTGTACTTAAAGCTACATAAATATCTCTACTAAAGTTTTAGTTAACAAAATACCCCAAACAAAAACACAACTAAAAGAATCACTTTCACACCTTTCAGAGAAACCTGTTTATTATAGCTAGCTACAAACTCTTGAAGGGACAGTGTTTACTATCAGAGAGAGAGAGATATTTTCTAACAACTTTAAAACTTGGTCATAACAGGATACTAACTCAATAAATATTAACAGAATCTTTGTGATCAGTCTTCAGAGTGTCGTGCTAAATGTCTCAGGATGTGGACAGATGTTGCTTAAAATCCTCCTAGGCACTATACAAGCAATTATCTTCAGATTACCAATGACAATATGTCTCTGTGAGCATTGAGATAATTATGGACAAAACCAAATTCTAGTCACGAGTCATTTTCTGTTTACACCCACCTAAAATTTACTTTAGAAGTCTGCCTGCAGGTTACACACCAAGGGTACAGCCCAGTGAATGACAGGCTTGCAACACCTTGAAGAAAACTATTCTGTAGACTTACAGTGGTGTGCTTTCACAAAGGCAAATTAAAGGCTAGGAGTGAGGAAAAAATTTATTTTCTATTTACTACTTCTACTGAATAAAAAACATATAGGAAGGATGGCATGGTATTACGAACTGAAGTAGGCTCAAAGATCAATTTTCAACAAGTTTAACTTTATTCTGGGCTGGTTGTTGAAAGGATATCAGTTTTATTAACATGGAAAAACATAATAATTCTTTGATCTTGAAGTTCCTCCTCCCCATAAATCTTTGTTTAAACCTGCAATTTTCTATAGAAAAATTCAGAGTTCATTTTGACACCTTACCTCCATAATCATATGAGTTTGGGTAATAGCCTGGATAATAATCACTCCATCCACTTTTTGTATAATAATCTTCAGTATAATCTTGCCTGAAAGAACGCGCACAGGTATAAATAGTTATTATTCCTCCTTCAATCTCTTCTAAAATCAGCAGGAGATATGAAGAACTATATGCCACAAGGTAGAGTTTCAATTTAAAGTAATGCAGTTAGAGGAAATCAAGGAATCATAAAATTAAGACTTTACAAACCAATGTCTCACTAAATTGTTGTGTGTCATAAAAAGCTGACAGCCCTTACTACACAGTAATTTAGTGATTTTTGAAAACTGCTTTGGTGATAAGTTTAATTACTTATAGACAATTTATCACAAAAACTAATGCTATAATTAGCATCCTTTGAACTGTCTCAGAGACGTCAGTAACGTAAGTAATGAAATAATTGCTCCCTCTGCTTTAACAGTGTTTTGTTATACATCTTATGGTGATGAAAAAGAGGACTACGGTCTGGAGAAGAGGTCATGAAAATGGGTCAGCACATAAACTAGCACTCTCATAGACAATTCTGATAAAAGGTTTCAACCTCTGGGGCTACCACTGTGGCATCTGTCACCAGCGTTAAATATCGTCAGAAAAGAAACAAAACTGAAACACACTACACCTTTCTTTGGTACCTGGCCAAAGAACTCAATGCTGTATCGCCTTGTTCAACATGGAGCTGATGCCAGTCTGTGACTGGCAAGCACACAGAACACTAACATTGTAGGGCTAGCACTACCGTAATCCCAGTGCTTTATTTTCATTCTACACTCAGTCTGTTTCTCAGTCTCAGCTTTTCAGCAGATGCAGCAATGTTTTGAGTGTTAGCACATCCTTACTTTTAATACTTCAGTGAATAAATGAGATAGCATTGACATGCAATTGTAACACAGCACATCACTACACAACTAAATCCAGGCATGTTCTAGGTTATTACCCTTCTCAATAGGCTTGGATGGACAGTAGTGTGTAGGAAAGGCTTGTTTTTCATTAAAGCAAACAAATAGAGAGGACTGAATAGAAGAAAATACTCATTTACAGACCCTGTGTTAAAATACTGATTGTCCAAATGAACAGAACAAACAAGAGGAACCTAACTAAAACCAACACATCGAAGAAAGAGTTAGTGCAGATATATACAAAAGATAATTAGAACACTTTTGATGGAAAAAGAAAGATGTGGCCATTATTTGAAAAACCATGAACCTTTATTATATGCCATTTTTAGGACACCATCCCTCAATTTCTGAAAAAAGCTAGAAGATGAATGTTAGATGAAAAATATAGTGTGTTTACATATATGCACATACACATGTATGCGTGTACATATACATGTATCACATACATGTATGTTTATATCTACACATCTGTATATACACATGTGTATAGACTCATGAACACACGTATGTATACACACACGTACAGGAGGTAAAGATATTTAACGCCAGTGTGGAACGATGGGAACTTTCATGCTCCTCTACAACCGATCATACAACTGATGATAGTGCAAACTCTAAAGTGGCTGAGCAAGTCAAGTGATGCTCCTCCCTGGAACGTGTGGGAAGTTTGCTAACACAGCATCTCCCTCTGCAGAGGAGGGGATTTGATCTTATCAGATCAGGTTTATCTGACCAGCCAATCTTCTCAGTCTCCTTCAGAAAAACATTACTCGGTTCCCCTCACCAAACAGAGTTTACAAAGCTGCATCATCAATACTGATACACTAAGGGATAGATTCAGAGGTGCTATTGCACTGACTGCTACTCTTAGACTCTGCTGCCTGCAGTACCGTACTGCAGTCCACATCCGACTGCCCTGTCACATCACACAGCACTGACACAGCTACTTATAACAGGCTTTGATCTGCCACCTATAGGAATTGCAACCTCTCACAAAAAAAAGTACGTAAGAGTACACACCAGGAAGTGCTACTAGAGGTGATTATCTCATTACAAGATCTCACAGTGCACTTAAATTCACTTAAAGAAGATGGTAAGAGTTATCACATGCAGTTACAGCCATTGCTTTGTACTCCTCAAGGCCAATATACACTTCCTATCACCTTCTGGAGGTGGTAAGCAAAATGTTGTATTTTTAATTTGAAGACTGCTCCATACTGCAAAGGACTTCATCATTTCCAGACAGATAACTGGTGTTCTCTCTCAGAAACCTGCAAACCCACCCATCAGATAACGAACAGTAGCCTTTTGTCATTAATTTGAAGTTCATACAAATTGCTTATGCAATAATCATCAGAAAGCAGTAATCCCTGGGAGGTCATTTGCTGCTTCTTGCTTGAGAAATACTAGAGATTTCATTTCTGCTTTTTATTTAGTATTTGCAAGTACCATCTGAACACATTGTTTCCCTCTCTCAAATTTTTTTTTTCATATAATCAGACAGACCGAGGCTTTCAAATTTTCCCAGTTCCTGTGCTACCTCCATCAAAACCTGTAGTGAAGTCAGTGGGCAAAACATGCCCCCATCACACCTTTGCTACATGGATCACCGTTTGGGAGTTTTATGAGAAAGCTTATCCACACAGTTGAAGTAATCACCAGACAAATTAACCTGACACAGAACCAGGATGTCTTCACTCACCATCTCTGTCTTCTGAACATCTGAAACACCGTCTATCAGTAGGCCACACATACTGCTATGCTTGCCAGTCAAATCCCAGACCAACGTGCGAAAGTGCCATTTATTAACAGGACTGGGGGCCACTGCTTAAGTGCTAGCCAGAAACTAAACTACTATTGATTAACAAACCCATGGCCTGCTCTTTCACAGCACACGCGAAAAAGAGCTAACCTCAGCACCGAGTCCACCGCCATGACCTCCTGCCTGGCAGAAATGCCAACAATCACCCAGAGAACTGAATGAAAGGAGTAATAAAGCTTTAGCAAGAGAAAAGACTGCGGAATGGTATCCTTTTCAGACACTGCATTTGGTACCATCTGTTCCTATGTTAGCACACAATGAGTTTTTGAACTTCCTCACTGCAACTTATGCTATAAAACTTCAACAGGCATGATTACACTTGTTGCTTCAGGGTATACTAGATCTTTACTCAATTTAGGAATTGCATACCTAGAAGGAGGCCTGTCAGAGCAGTGACTAGCTCTGGAACTAGGACGTTCAGGCTCAGAATACCGATAGCTCCCTGGTTCCATATAAGCAGTGCCGGTGCTATCATAGTGTCTGTACCGTGGGTCATACTGTCCGTAGCTATCCTCCTAGAAAAGAGATTGACATGTAAGGTAAGAGGCTTCCCACCTCCAAGAATAAACCTTTAAAACCAAACAAATCACCGTACACACCACAGCTGTGATACCTGAAGAGATACACACCAAGAGACTACAGTATAGCTTTCGATACTTGTTGTGGCAAGTTATGATCAAGTCTATTAATATCCTAAACTTAAGAAAAAACTGTACATCTGGACTAAAGGCAGTTCAACTGCTACACTGGCCACTCTGCTCATCTGTCAACAATTCAGACAGCAGATGGGAACCAAACTTTAACACCTGAACAGCTAAAACGTTTATAACTGCCAACTTTTTCCAAAGAACCAATTTAATTGCTATCAGCCAACATCTGTGCCAACTGGAACTGCTGGAATTAGCAACTACCTTAAGTTTTTATAATCTTTGTAATGTAAGTTTTGCTATCTGGATTGTCCCTACAATTAAATACTTAACATCAATGATATACTGAATGTTGATCATGACAACTGTTTAAACCCCTAATTCAAAGATGCAAATTACTAATACATTCTGAAGGGGGAGGAAGGGAAAAAGAAAAACTTACCATGTAATAAAGATGAGCTGCTGTTCTGGGGTCTGTAGGAGGATAAGGGGGTGGATATGGAGGCTGGTAAGCATCGTAAGGATGTCTATAGTAGTAGTAAGGGTTCTGGGGTGGACCAAAGGCATCCTGAGGAGTCTGAGGCAGGGATGGACGCTGCAGGTCTTGTTGCACACCTGGCATGACTGACTGACTGGTGGTGGTAGAGGGGGCTGTGGAAGCTGGAGCACCCGATGGCTGTCCAGACACCGGTGGCTTATCAGGACTCGTCTGATCGTACCTTGCTGTCAGCTGTGCTGAACTTGCCTCTTGGGGACCCACAGGTTGAGGATGGTTACTCAGCACCTGGTTCTCACGCTGCTGTGATGCCTGCATGGCTTTAGTCCCTGCGGCAATCTGGTAGTTCGAAGGACCTGAGGACTGCCCAGATGATGTTGGTTGCTGCATTTGAGCTGCTTGCATTTGTGGTTGAGATGGCAATGCTCCCTGTACAGCTCTGTCTGAGACAGCCTGATGCTGTACATCTTTTGTCACCTGTTGATAGAAATGTTGTTTGTCATGCATCTCAGGACCCACCTGACCAGCACTACCAGCTGACTGTTGAGGATATACTGGACCACCAGAAAGTGACTGATTATGCACCTGTACAGAATTACTTGCACTGCTTTTCTCCAACATCCGTGATACTGTGAAGTCAAGCACTCCAGTAGCTTCTTCTTTGCTATTTGAATGATTTGCAGAATTATTAGCCTGTACTACAGAATTAACAGGGGGTACTAGTGCACTTGCACTTCCACTGGGGAGATTCATTCCAGGAGAAATGGATGAATTAGACCCTGGCTTGCTAGCAAATTCAGGAACAAAACTCTCCATATTAACATTCTTTTGCCCTTCTGGAGCCAAATTAAGCGGAGTTTTCATAAGCAAGTTTGCAGGCTGATTAGAAGCAGTATCAGAGGAATTATCAGGGCTTTGTAATAAATTATGTCTTAACAGATTAGTATTTGGAAGTGCATTAACTAATAGAGATCCAACTTGCATCACAGGTAATGGCATGTTTTCCCCAGAAATGATCCCACCAGCATGTGAAGTTTGGGGACCCATTGCAGGCTTGTCCCCAACTCCAGAGTCCTTCATTGGCTGATTGTTTTCATTGCTGCTTAGCTGATTAGATAGAGAAATAGAAAAATTAATTGGCTGAGCCAAGTTATAGCTTTGATTAGGCTGAGCAATCAGGATAGGCTGATTTTGCAAAGACTCTGTAGGTGGAGAAGACAACAAACTTGCATAACCGGAACTTGCCTGAGACTGAAGAGCCTCCTCTTCTCCCATTTTGGGAGGATTCTCAAGATTTTCCGATGATATATTTCCATCTTGGGAAAGCTGCACAGCAATAGTCCCTGCTTTAGTTGGCTGCTGATTAGACAGGCCTTCTTCTGGTGGCTGAATGACTTCTACAGTTTGTTTGGCAGGTACGTACACTGCAGGAGCAGCAGGAGCTAGAAGAACGTTTCCCCCAAAATTAGGTAACTCATTATGAGCCCACAGAGTTGTTGCTGGGCTATCACACTTCTTAACTGCTCCCTGAGCTCTTGTTGAGGACCTTCTCTCAGATACTGATTGTATGTTTTCCATGACAGGTCCAGAGTGCAACATATTTCCAGCTTCACCAGTGACAGCAAGAGGCAGTGGGTGTACCTGAGGCATGTAAATAGTTTCCAGATTATCTGGTGGCTGTTCAAGATTGCCTGGAGATGCAGCCGGTACAGCTGCATTCTTCTTGATATTCTTTTGGTTTGAGTGGTTCTCTCTTAATTCAACCACCATCTTTGCTTGGTCAATCTCAGCAGGTTTTATACCAACTCCATGGGACCTCACAGGTTCAAAAGAACTATTTGCACTTGTCTGAAATACTCCTGTAGGCTTAGGAGGACTTGGAGTTGGAGGTTGGGATAGATTACTGTGGTAGTTCTTGCCCAGGTTTAGCTCACTTGAATCGCCTCCCAAAGGAGAGGAGTCAATCTGTTTAAAGAAGCTAGCAGAAGATTCTTCATCAGGCTTCCCACTTTCTTGCTGAATAAACGTACCGACTTGCTCTTGAGGTCTTGCTGAGCTAGAAGTGCTCCTATGGCTAATATTGCTATAGTTCGAAGATACACTATCTGGTCGGACAGGATGAGGTAACGAATCAGGTGCCTCCAAATTTGGTCCTCCTTCAGCATGGCTCACAACAGCATTCTTCGGAAGCATCTGACCTGGAAAGGATCCGTATCTGTACATATCAGGACCAGCAGCAGGGGATGAAGCACTGACGTTCTGTGGTTCACTTGGCAGCACTTCTTGATTCTGAATGCACTCCAGGTTCTCAACATTTTCATACTGCGACCCACCATTCCCAGACGTGTCACTTATACGTGCTTTGTCATCACTGACAAACAAAGAGTGCTTAGCAGCCTGTGTCTCCTGCTGACTGACAATTTTAGGAAAGTACTGGACATCCATTCCTCTTTGTACCATCTCATTGGCTGAACCTGTACCAATCTGCGCCAGAGAGAGAACATTAGTTGCAGCCCGCTGAGGATGCACTGGCTGGTGATACGAGGATGCTGAATTTGGCTGACAAGTATCAAACTCCGTTTTCTCAACTACGTGATTTTTTTCAGATGAAAGTATTTCTTCATTTTCTGTCTCGTCCCCTTTGAAAAACATGGAGAGAGTTCCTGAATCTCGATCTGTGGGAATAGGTCTATTTGATGTTTCAGACATACCTAGAGACTGGTTTTTGGCATTATGTTCCTGAGCTGTGGGAATGACAAAACTGGAGTCTTGCAATTGTGGCTGTGGGTAAAACTGTTCCTGGTAGGGTTGATTTAACCAAGCGTTAGTCATTTCTGTGTTCTGCCTAAACACATTTCCAGGCTGGATGCTGTTCACGTGATGACTGCTATTTGCAGAGCCATTTTTCCCATTCTTTTCACAACCAACGGATAAAGGTGCTTGCATGATATTTTGTGGAATACCTTGGTGTACAGGACCCTGCTGTGGGGGAGGATGAGAAGTGCTAACAGAAGACTGAGAAACGTTATGAATGTCAATCTGAGAAGATGGCTCAGGATAGGGCACAAAATTTCGAACTGGAGACTGCAGGTTACCTTGAACAGGCCTCCACTGAGACACAGGCTGCTGAGGAGGTGGAGGGAAGACTGCTGTTGCAGTGGGTCCTGAAGGAACATCATTTGGATCTCTACCAACATCTTGTCTACCTCCAGGTTTGTTTGACACAGACACCATTCCAGGATGCACACTGAAAGAATTTTCAACTGCTGCTCCTGTACTATAATGCAATGGTACTGCAGGCCCATGGAGTCCAAGATCTGCATTTGGATGCACTTCTGTATTACTATTTATAACATATCCTGAGGACGGTGAAGGAATCGGAATATTAGAAAACGTACTGGTATTTATTCCTGGTTGAGATACAGGAGCTGATAAAGACATATGCGGTCCATGAGGATTGTCCCCTGCACGTGACGGTGAAGTATGCATAACGGCTGGCTGCGGAAACACTACTGGGGAAGAACTTTGCATAACCAATGCATTGCCCTTGGATGGATTATCTAAAGGGGAACCCTGTGGAGTTTGTCTGCCAAACGCAAAAGGGTCTGTCACAGGCTGCACTGGGGCAGCTGTTGCATTTGCTCGTTTACTGAGTGAGCTGTTTCTCCAGTACATGTTTCGAGCAATGCCTGCAGGAGGTGGAGCTGCCGCTCCTGCTGCAACAGTCTGTGGAGGCTGCTGCATGATGGCCTTCTAGCAGGGTCAGATGCTAGATGACAAACTAGTAGCGGATGCTGTAGACAGATTCCTTCTTCCACCCTGTTAAAGCAAAAAAGATGTCAAGTCAGTTTCCTTTCTCACAATACAGGCAACACTTAAGCATTTTTTATTTTAGAAAAAAAAATTACTCAAATAACTTGAAGTGGAAAATGTCTCCCTAGTCTCCAAAATGCATAAGAAATTTACATATAACATTGCATTTCTAAATCCAAGTCTGTTATTAATGAAGTTTAATGCCGTGCGCTAACAATGCACACTATTTAACAAATAGCTTCAAGTAAGAGTAATTAAACACAATTCAGTCCTGCACAAATGTTAAAAATCTCAGACTGTTAAAGCACCAATGGTGTTATAGTGTTACATTTCCCCAAATCTGTTTCAAGCAGAAGCATGCATCATAGACAAGACACAGTATCAGTCAGCCTACAACAGAACGTGCAAGCACTATGGCAAGCTCAATTCAATTACAAAGAGTTGAGAAATCATTATCTAACTCTAATTCAGTTAGAGACAGTCTTCAGCTCTGTTGCACTGTTGCTCAGTGAGAATGGACCTTTTTACAGGTAAGATGAGAAGCAAGCATCTCAGGAAAGACTTCATTGGATGTTATTCCCCGCAACAGAACACAGCGCATTTTGGTTTTAATAAAGAAAACATTGTGTCGGACAGTATTATTTATTTTGAGAAAAGCAACTGGGTTTTCATCACAAATATTCTCTCTTCTAGATGAATGCTGCATAATAGTAAAATTGCATGTAAGAATATAAAAGACAATCAACTCCATCCACCTATTAATTAATCAATGTTCTCGCTTCAACACTAGTGGGACTTAGGCACAGTATCAGTTACAGCTGTATTTCAGGGTAGAAAGGACAGGCACAGAAGTATTCAAATGTTGCCAGCAAGAACTCCAAACAATACCAGTTAGGCATTTGGTGCGTAGTTCGTAATTTAATCATGAACATGTATTTTTCAATTTTATCACCACTTAACAATCTGGGGAGGAGGGAAGCTGACAAAACTAGAGTTCTTTTTCAGTAGTTGTCTAGTTCAGCTCAGTGAAGCTTTAGCAACACGTGCTAGTCTTGTTTTCTAATAGTACACAACAAATATGGTTTATATCATGTAAAGTGAAGTACCCACAGCAATTGTTTCATACCAGATGCACTTCTGTTTACAGAAGACAGACAAAAACTGTGCAATTTTTAGTTTGTTCTTTTTTTAAGATTCAGCATCTTCTCAGTAAGAGTAATAAAATGGGAAACCAGGAAAGTCAGACCTTTGTAATCAAGCCAAAATTCTAACGGCTATAAAGAAGTTCAAATGCAAACCACTTCTGCTTAACAAAAATATATATTGAGTGAACACTGCATAACTACATGTATTTCATAGAGATTTATAAACAAAAAAATCCAATAAAAAGCATACTGACAAGTACCATAGCATGATCTATACACACTTTATCAGACATCAGTACAACTTACCCTAGGGAAAAATCTCTTCTACTCATCACTGCAGAACCCAACAGTCCTATGTATAATCCAGGTCCCTCCTTCAGAGAGTCTGAGTACCAGGCAAGAGAGACAGCATCTCTCAATTTCTCCCTCATGCCCATATATTTCCTAGCCATATCTTAAGTTAAGACTTTGTAAATTTGTCAAAATTTGTGTTTTGTTAAAACAGAAGATCGGAAACTGACTTCAACAGAAAAACATTAAACAGAAAGCTTCCTTAGTTTCATGCATTACTTGAATTTGTCTGCAACATTCTTTTTAAAAACACAGCTGCCTGTTGAATTCCTATCAAGAAATACTTGCAAAAAGGTTTTAGCGCTTTGCAATCTGTTCTCCCAACACAATACCGAGGTGAAGGTTTTCCAGCTGGCCATGCTTACTGCCAACCATGTTACCAGGAAACCCTGCCTTAACACCCACCTCGGTTTCCACATGCTTAAGAAACCCCAGGCTGTTCTGGACATCCCCATTTATTTTTCACCATGTTCTTTACTGCATTAACCTAACTTCAAAAACTCCTCCCTGCCCTCCGAATAAACTAGTGGTTTTATACAACATACTGTGAAGTGGGGAGGAAAAAAAGCACTTGGAAAGCACTAACTTAACTGAACAAAATGTTGATATCTACCTAACAGTTCTGTTCTCAATAGAAAAGTTGTTTCTGAACTACAGCTGAGCACAAAAGTCGACTGTTTTTACAACTCAAATACCCACTCTCAAATTTCTAATGTGGACTTCATTCCTTACAGTGCCTTAACAGATGTACGCAAACAAAAAAAAACTAATACTTTACCACATTTTTCTAACAACAGGTAGCAGTAATTAACTAATTAGAAAAAGAGTGGAATTCTACTTTAAAGTGCTGGCTTGACGTTCCTATAACAAGATCTCTAATGTTGCATTACAGAAGTTCAATATGAAGGTATGAGATTCTTTACAGAGGGGAAGTTAATATTAACAGACTGCACACAGTAGTAAAAGCATGCAAGATTTGAAGAATTGAGTACAAATAAAATGAACGTGCCCATGTCAGGTAATTTAAACAGAAGATATTAACTCGGCGATACTGATCCTCCCTGCCCCCAATCCCATATTAACAGAAAAGCTGGTATTAAGAAATTTATAAATGAGAAATAACTATGTAAGTTAATAGCAATCTATCTCTGCTTTATCTAGCTTGGAAATTCTTAACTTTCAGCAGGTTTATTAGTAGATAATGCAGAGCAGCCTGCTAAACATTAGTCATCAGAAATAACAATTGCAGAAGGTGTTTCCAAACATGCCAAGAAAACATTACCAAAGAGGAAAAAAGATTAAAACTACTCTTTAGACAAGACCATCAATAAATTTCACCTGATGAGCTCTATAGCCACGATTAGTTTTAAACTCCTCTGTGAAAATTTATCTGCATAAAGGAATAATTTATTTGGGAGGGTGGAATAATTTAATCCTATCTCCAAGGGACATAAGGTAAATTAATTACTCAAGAAGTAATACAAGAATAAGTATGCCCACAAAGCAGGTAACAGAGTACTAACAGTAACTCTCATGTGTGCCCATATATACACACACACATTTGCACACACGTGTACATACCAAACAATAGATAACATGTTCACATACACAGATTCCTAACAACGAGAACAAAGTGAATAAAGAACCCCACTGCAATTCCAAAACCAACAATAGCTAGAAAATAAGATTTGCAGCTTTAAAACCAGTATCTGGGACACTAGTTTTTTAGAGTTTTTTTTCTATGCAGACAGCTGCACATCTGCACACATGTGGATAGCACTACATCTTTAGTACTGCCAATAGTTTCCTACCGGCTTTCTCAGAAATGGCAACCATAGTTACAAATGTTATACAGCAAAAAACAGCTCTTTGGAAATCAAAAGTACAGAACTTCATACGATTCATAGAGAGCAGCAGCATGAAACATTCCCATTTGTTTTGTAAAGGAGACTGACTACCAGCCCATCACACCAGCAGCTCCTCAACACTTTCAGGCAGCCGTACTACTGAGTCAGCACCAGTTGCTACTCCAGTAAAGCACAGACCTATGACACCTGACAACTAGACAACCCCGAGACACGAGAAGTACTGTGTCTCGACAAATGAACTACACGATAACGAACGTCAGGCGATACTTTTGACTTTTGGATCACTTTTTCTCACCCCTCACCGCATGAAATCTTACTCGGAACGCCTGCAGCGTGCGCTCCTGTCCCACCGTGGTACAGGAGGCGACCCCGAACAACCCAAACCCCTCAGGAAAGCCGCCTCGGCAGCACAACCCCGCTGACTGCGGCACCCTTCCACTGCTTCGCCCCTCCTTGAGGCATCGCCGCCTGCTCCAACCGGCAGGAGGAACCGAGTCCCGGGACTGCC
>VZSZ01004006.1:280056-297008 GCA_013398815.1 Ibidorhyncha struthersii
GGGGAAAGAGGGAATTCTGCTGGATAGAGAGTCGGTGGGAAAGCCCTAAGCATGGAGGGAGGGTTTGAAACCTGCCATTTCTCTCATTTCTCATTTACCTTTGCCTCGATGCCATCTGGGGATCTGTCACCCTACGATCATCTCAAGTACCCACTCCAGAAAGTGGGAACAAGGGACTGGCAGGAGTTTGTGGGTTACCAGACACCTTCATAAATGCAAGAGTCGTTGTGGGCTAAACACTTCAAACTGTGTATCCTTACTCCTCTACTGCTTAGGAAACCTTTTCTGACTTCTAATTTGAATTACCTTGTGGCCAATTTATTAGTACGTATTCACATGCCAATGCAGACCTTTCTGTTCTGCCTCTTTCCCTGATATTTAGCTCCCTCTTTCCTCATTCTGTCCCTCTGATGCAAAGGAAAATTAAGTGCTTTGCAGCCCCTCACCTCTTAAATGTGTTTAGTTGCCTCTTGCAATGTCACCTTGTTTTGCACATCCTCATAACCCTTTTTTTTTAACCCATTTCAGGCCAAATTCCCGCCTTAACCATGAGTGACTGGAGCGTTGCACACCAGACCAGATAGGAGAGAGTCTTTCTCATGCCTCACGTTGGCACAAGCATCTCCCAGTCTCACTGGCAGCGTGGTGGCATGCCGTGCTTGCAGCCAGCCATGGGCACAAGCGCTGGGACAGGTACGTGTGGGAGAAGCCTGGAAGGATGGGCTGCGTGGGAACGTGGCTGGATGGATGTTCCCTGACGTGATTCATGGGCAGCACATGTGCGAATCGCGGTGAAGGCAGACACACTTTGTCTAGCGTATCCCAGATGGGATGCAGCGAGACAAAACTGGGGGGAAGAGCACGTCTCAGGAAGCCCATCTCCAGGGTGTCCCTTGAGGTAACGAGTTCCTCACTGGCGAACCACATTTTGCAGGGGAGCGAGCGATTTGTCCTCAGTTAAAATAACCCTTTCCACGGCGTTTGCAGGGAGTGCGCAGTGGCACATCGCCTCCCCGACCTCTGACGGCGCCGGGTTTCACTGCTGCCTGGGGGGGGGCACATCAAATGCCACTGCTGCAGCACCAGCTTCTGACCGGTTGTACAGCAAATGTCTGGTGGCCCCGAATCTGTCTGGGGCTGGATACCGGGTATGTGTACACACATGCCCGCTCCCTCCCCAGCCGCGGAGTGGAAAATACCAGCATTCCAGGAGTTACCAGGCTTATCTGATTTGGGAGGAGGTCCACGGCTCAGCTATTTATATCCAGTTATCTGGGGACTTTACAGCTGCATTTGGACTACAGAGTCCCTGTGGGGAAGAGAAAGAATTAAATTAAATTACCTTAAAAATCTTGAGCACAGCAAGGACAGCAAAGGTTTCTGCGCAGCGTTTGTGCCCGGAGTGGCATTAGTGAGACTTTCGCTTGGGTGCTGCTGCCCCTCGGCGGTGTCGGCGGATGGCTTCCCAGTTCCTATCTCTGCACAGTACCACATCTGAGAGTCCGGCCATACGCTCAGCGCTGTGTGTGAAGGAGGAAACACTATAAACAACTCTTAACACCACTCGCAGAGGGCTCCGTTTCCATAGGCACTATGTAATTAAAAGCATGTGGCCCTTTTCTACCCTTGGCCGTCTCATCAGCCAGAGAACGCTCCTAAAAAAACTGATCAGAAAGCAAAGTTTTAAAGTGACAGAATACAGCACTTTGAACACCTGTGAGTGCTGTTCTTTAAAAGAACTTTTCAATGTTTCCCCTTTTAGATCCTGACCTAATGGCAGAGGCCTGAGGGGACATCAGAGCATTCACAAGGGCCATCTGGGTAGAGCCCATCCTGGCCCAGAGCCTCGCAGAGCCCCTCCTGCCTTGCTCAAACCAGATGTCTCATGGTGGCGAGAGTTTTGCACAAGGAGAAGGTTTCATCGTCCAAAGCCCTGATCTGACCTTTAACACAGAGAACAAGACATCAGGACAGTGCCGGTAGTCCGTGCCGAGAGGCAGCCCTGCAGTACTGAACGACAGCAGGTCTCGAGCCCAGATTTCAACCAATCCGTAACAAAAACGCTAAGTTCCAGTTTTAGTAAAATCTAGATGCCCAGAAGCATCATTTATTGCAAATCAGTTAACCAAAAAAAATACATCATTTTTGCAAACTACAACTTTGCATGTAGATAACTTTATTACAGAAGATATCTTTTCTTAAACTACACTCTAGTTTATAAAACATAGGAAGATTCAACACCACGTGATGTTTTTATCACTCATATTAGGTATGTCACAATAACAATGGTCTGAAATGTTAACTAAGATGAGTGCTCAGCAAGGCGCTGTGCCTTGAGAAATATCCATTTTATTTGGTGTTCTAATAAAAAGGAATGAGGAAAAGGAACCCTTTTCTTAGGTTTTCTTGATTAACTGCTCTCTATTTGCCTGTCCCATACACATATCTAGTCTGACGGTGTCCGCTTGCCTTTGCACCCGAGTGAGTGATATTCCAACACCTCTATAAGGTGATATATTTATATTTAAGACTCGCTCATTTAGATTTTTGAAACAAAATCCACCTTTTCTTAAAAAAACCCCAACATATTTACAAACATTAAATCTGCCACAGGCTTATACTATATTTTACATGATACACAGAAAGAGTGTACATCAATATAAAAAAAGATGCTTCACTCCCGACTAACAAGAACAAAATGTTACGTTTCGGAGCACAGACTCGGCTGTGCTGGCCTTTGCCCTCCCGTTCAGCCAGTCCAGCGTCCCACCAAACGCGGCAGCGCCTTCCGCTGAGCACCCAGCAATGGCGCTGCCGGAGGAGCTGGATACGGGCGAGCACTCGGTGGCGGCAGTGTTATAATGCTTTGTAATCTCACTCAGGTTGTCCGCATTAATAGACACGCCTTCTGTAAAACAGGCAGGCCATCCTTAAAATAAGGATGTGGTTTACAAGTTTATATTGGCATTTATTTCTTAAACAGTTACTCAAATGCAAACACGAAAACAAAAAAGCAGTAAAGATACTGAAAGTAAAATTAAGTCTCCTTTGAATAAACTCCCCGGTTATGGGTTTGGTTATACTTCATAGGTAGGGGCTTGCTCTCTTAAAAGTTTGGCAAGTACACTTCTTTTTGGTGGGGGACAATATTCATGTTTTGTAGGGTTGGTTTTTTTTTTAGCTTAGAACCTGTTCTTACAGGTCTATAATCCTGATTTTTTTTTAGATCATAAAAATCATTTAAATATATATATTTTCATATATATAAAGCCAAGAGAGAACAAAAATTTCTATTATCAAGGCAAATGTACAACTACATAATACTGAAATTTAAACAAAGATTCATGACTGGTACCATAAAATGCCCTCTCAGATATGATATCAAAGGAAACATTTTAAAGTACATTTCAAAACTCCGTCCATACTTAATTCCCCCCGCCCCAAGGAGTGGCATTTTTAGTCAATTTTTCCTTCCCCTTTTCTTTCTCACCTCTCTTTCTGAGTTGAAAGAGAAAAAAATAAATTAATGGCATTTCAGAATCACAAATCGCTGCTTATAGCTTTACATAAACATTTCCTCTCAAATCAAACACAATGAACCCCCCCCCCAAACAAAAGAGAATGTCCTATAAAAACCTAATTTTTTGATTTCTTGAAACACAACCGGTGTTCCCACATTGAGTTCTTAACAATAGAACATATAAATAAAAAGGCAGTGTTTTCATGTAAAATAAAAAGTACATAAATAAATACTAAAAAAAAAGGAATTAATTTGTCTTTTTATTTTTTTATAAAAACATATTTAAAAAGGATCCTTTAATAAAAGCATCCGATGTCCTTTTAAAAAAAAATCTCCCTCGAGCTTCTAACTCTCACTGAGCACCAGCGTCTCTGAAACACCGTCTCTTACTTGAAGGCTTCGGGGATGTGTCCCAGCTGTGACTGCATACTGGTGGGAGGGCTGGAGATGCCCTCGGACCAGTCGGACACGTTGGAGTGAGGAGACGAGCTGGACCACTGGTCCGGCGACTCCGGAGACGGCGTTAGGAAAGGGTGGTCAGGCACCTGGAGCTGGTGGCTGGGGGTGTTGTCCAAGGGGGAGGAATAACTGTGCTGGGAAGGTGGAGTTAGAAACTGCGTGGTGGTCATGGGCTGGGCGAGGGAGGATGGCAGAGACGTGGGCAGCATCTGGGAATCTTGAGGCAGGATCGTGTGGACCGCCATGGTACTGCTGCTCACCGGCTGCATGTCGGGCTGGCTCAGCTCCGTACCAAGAAAATTTTGGCCGATGTGGCCGCTCGCATTGGAGCTGGGGTTGTGATGCTGCTGCGGCTGCTGCTGCTGCGGCTGCTGCTGAGGTTGCTGCGCCTGCTGCTGCGGCTGCATGTTTTGCTGCTGGAGCTGTTGCTGCTGCATCTGCTGGAGCTGCTGGTTCTGCATCAGGTGAGGCTGAGATGCCAGTCGGGTGTTGGGCATGGCCTGGTAGCTCATCATCTGCGACAAGCTTGTGGTGGGCAAGCCGTTGTGCAGGGAGGTCATCATGCCGTGTTGAAGGTTTTGCGTCTGCTGATGCGCCCCTGGTTGCATGTTGCCCCTCATGGGGTTGTACTGATTCTGGACCATGCCGTTCTGCAGCCTGGTGAGCCAGTCACACTGCCCGTTCAGACCGGCCGCTCCACCGACAGAGAAATTCATCGGGGCATTGCTCATCACTGTGCTGGGGCTGGAGACGGGGAGGTGAGAGAGACGCGGCGGCACCGAATCGAAGGCCATCCTGCTGGAGTTTCCCATGGCCATATCCTGCTTCCCCGCCATGTTAAGGTGGTTGATGCTCATGTGGGCATCAGGCATGCCCGGCAGATGATTCAGAGGCATGGAAGGGGACTGCTGAAACGGTGAAGTCATCAGCGGAGGAGAGGCGACATCTGACAGGTACCCATGGGGCGACTCCAGGGAGTCCACTGGAGACAACACGCTGGAGTTGTCAAGCAGACATCCTTTTCCATCTTGTGATTTTTTCCTCCGGGCTTTGAGGTCTTTGGCATCCTTGCCGTTGCAGCTCAGGCCCTTGGTACTCGGCTTCCTGGCCTTCTTGCCCTGGACGGCAGGTTTGAGGTTGCCGATGTAGCTGTTGGGAGAGCAGAGCGGTGGGGACAGCGTGGGGGCCCCCAGCGGGCCGTTGTGCAGCGGTGGGCTCCGCACCAGGTTGTACTCGTCCAGCAGCCTCACGATGTCGTGGTGCATACGCTCCTGGGCGATGTCCCGCGGGAGCCGGTCCATGTGGTCCGTGATGTCGCGGTTGGCAAAATGGTCCAGCAGAACCTTGGCAGTTTCGTAGCTCCCTTCTCTGGCTGCGAGGAACAGTGGGGTCTCCTCCTGGAAACCCAGCGAAGACGGTTAGGTTTAAGTTCACAGATCCTCCTGGCTAACACTATCCTGAGCTCCACACCCAACACCATGCAGTTGGGTGGCAGAGACAGTAATTGTCTCTCCTCTGGTGAGGTTTTGCTGCTGCTTTTTCCTGCCCTCCTGATCCATGTCCTTACACCGATATCAAACCAGGAACCCTACAAGTGACCCAGCATATGTGAGGAGATGCCCACACGAACACTGTATCGCACTGCTCACCAAGCACCGCACGGCCCCTCAACATCACCCGTAGGACCAAAGCCCACAATGCTTCTTTGAGCGAAATCCAACAGCTTCATTCACAGCAGAACAATCAAATCAGAGTCTCAGTGCCAGACAGTGTTGTATTTTAGGCAAAAATTACCCTTTAACAGACTCCCCAAACAGTTCTTTCCTTGCCTGTGCCAGCCCAGGAGACCCCTACCTTATTGTTCTGCATATCCTTATTGGCACCATTCTTCAGGAGCACTACTGCGGCTTCAACGTTATTCACAGCAGCTGCCCAGTGCAGTGCGGACTTGCCTACAGAGGAAGACCATGAAATACGACGTGCGTTAGTGAGGGGAAGAGTAACAGCCCTTTCCTTCCACCTGTGAGGGAGCCTGTGTTTTAGTTGCCTGCAGTACCTAGATCATCCACGGCATTGACGTCTGCGTGGCAGTTGATGAGATCGTCCAGCATGCCCTCCACAGCCAAGCGGGCGGCCAGGATCAGAGGAGTGGTCCCGTCATGCATTCGAGCGTCGAGATCGGTCGCCCTGTTCCTAATCAGGATCTGTCACAACGAAGGCCAAAGCGCAAGAAACACAAACGTTAGGAGGGAGAGACAGCAGACCCTCCAGGTACCCAGGTCTTGGGGCCCACAAATCCCGTTCCGGAGGCTGGTCCCTCCAGTCCCCGCTCCCAGTCTGGGGGGCAGCTACGGGGTTGCTGCTTTCCTGTGCCCTGCCTGGAGACAACAGGGGCTTCAGTTTACAAGACTTTCACCCGCGCCTTGCCAGGGCAAGCTGCAGACCCTGCGATAAGCTCGGTTGCGTGACTGACTCGACATGTAGCACCAGTACTTTCCCCAGAAAACCCCAAGACTGGCGGCGAAAGGATCAATTACCTGGAAGACTCCTTGGGCATCGGCAGAGACGGCGGCGTGGAGGGGCGTCCTGCCCATGTTGTCCTGGATGTTTGCGTCGGCACTGGCTTCCAGCAGGCGCTTGGCAGCGTCCGAGCGGGAGTACCTGGCAGCCAGGTGAAGCGCCGTCTCGCCTGTGCGGTCAGTCTGGTTGTGTAAGCTGGCGCCTTGGTAAATGAAATCCGAGATGACGGCGGGAGCATCATCTTCCTCTTCGCTATTGCCGGTCTCCAGCCCTCCTCCGCTGCACGAGGCGATCATGAGCGGGGTGAAGCCATCTGAAAAGCACAGGGGAACTCGGTGAAAAAAGGCTTTTTACCCTTCTGTAATGCAGGCGGCTCAGCAAGATGCTCTGTCTGCGATAGATGCTTATTCTCGTGGGTGCATCAAGACTGAGTTCCTGGCTGGTTCTGAACATCAAACACGAATATCCTTCCTCTGATATGGATCTGAAATTCCTTAGTGGTATCTCACCACTCACTGTTTCTCCTATTTCATCTGCTAGTTTGCACACTAACATGTAAGGTGCAATTTATAAGGAAGGCTGCTTGAAGCAAACTTGAGTATGGTACAGCTCAGCCTTAAATATTTTTATTATTTGAGAGCACAATTTCACAGATGTGGGGAAGACCAAATGTTTGTAATAACGTAAAAGCCCATTAACTATTATTATAGTTAAAAACCTGAAAAGAAGATTGTGAAACGTGCAGTTTGGTGGGAGGAGAGGAATCTAGGAGTGGCAGAGAGATAAACTGGATGATTTAATAGGTACTACTTCTGTATTCTCTAATTTCCACCTCAGTGATTAAACAAAAGAGATCTCGTGGAAAGCAAAATGTGACAGGGTCTATCTCTAAATCACGCACAACGGCAACCATGCAACGCAGAACAGCTAGCAGTGACGCCGTGTTAGAAATGGAGACAGGTCGGGCTGTCTGGGACTGCTCATCTGCAAGGGGTAAGGGAAGATTTCACATGAGCTGATGACCAGCACAGAAGTGAAAGGAGTCCACCTTACCGGGACCTCTGACGTTGACATCCATACAGTCTGCATCGATTTCCCCCTGCGGCGGAGTAGGTGCCATGGAGGATATGCGCAGGTCGGCGGCATCCAGGTGCTGCTGGGTCCACTGCCTGTGATCCGTCTGATCGTCCGTGTCGGGAAGCATCGCCTGCTCCTCGAACTGAGGAACGACAGCGGGAAATGAGCACCGAGCAAAGCGCACAAGTCGGGGTGGGAGGAGGGGGCTGCGCTCTAGCGTGGGAAGCTCTGCAAGTCTCAAAGGTGCATTTGTCACAGGCGGGTTTGCAAAGGAGCCGGCAGCAGTGATGCGCAGCGCAGACTGGGCCCCCGAGGGTCCCTCCGCTCTGCTGCTTTTCGCAGTGCTCTGCCCCTTCCATGATTAAACCCAGCGAGTGACTACTCGCAGCGCAGAAAGGGAATGTGGCAGCGAGCTTACCCTGAACTTCTTGGTGTCCAAGGTCTCCTCATCCCCCCACTCATTTTGGTTGTCATCCATCAGTGTGCCGTCTGAAGCATTTTTGAGGGGTCTTTAAAAATAAAACCATACAAAAAATTAGCTCCTCTGCAGGAATCAGTCTGTGACGGACCGTGTTTATCTACACGCAAAAACTGAAAGAAGAATCAACAAGGCAATTTCCCCGCCGGTTGCCTTTCATTTTTTACCAAGTGCAAACGTACCATGAAGCATTTAAAAACCTCCTCCGGGTGGGAACACTGTTTTCCCCATGCAGAACTCTAAGCAACCTGATTTTTCTCCTCCCCGCTACGCCAATATGATGCACTAGAGAATGAAACTCCGACGGGTGCTTTCAGAAGAAGAGCCCCGAGCAGCCCCGCTGCGCTGTGTTTAATGGGTTAGCAAGCAAATTACTCACTTCAGTCCAACAGAATCCTCCCCAAGTGGTTCTCGTCGCTTCTTCTTGCTCGACTCTGTCACTTTGAAGCCTTCTGGGAACCAAAGCTGCCCATGCTCCCTGCGCCGCTTACGAGACACCAGTACTCCCACTCCAATGAAAGCAAGCAAGACCAGTGCAGCCACCACCACGTACATAGGATACAGCTGGGAGTTCTTCGTGGGCTCAGCTGTTTCACCTATAAAACAGTGGGGCACAAAGAGATGCTGAGACATTAAGCTGCATAGCAAACCAGTGACAGAGTGGAAATGAAGGAAAATTAGTTAATAGAGGTACCTAAGTCTGATCTAAATCAGCCCCCCCAAAATAAGGTCATTTTATACGCTATTAATCAGAATTGCAAACTATCGGCAAATTCTCGGCTGCACAAGCCAGCCTGCATCAGGAGACAGCTTCACTTTTTTCTCCTTTAAGGAAAAGGATTAGCAAACTTCAAATCATTGCGCTTGCATTGAGCTGTTAAGACAAAAGGATTTAGGGGGGATTTTCAAGATACAAACTTCAACTCCTTGCATGTCACTGATTGATCGGAGCTGGTTGGGTTTTCTTTTTCTTGTCTTTTTTTTTTCCTAACTTTTATAGTGATAATGATTTCGAAATAAACCTGGAATAAGCAAAAATAATAAACTGTTTTTGCAATTTTTTTAAGAACAGATTTAAGAGGGGAAAAAAAAAAAAGGATGCAAGCTTATTAAAACCAGTCTGTGCTCGAACGAAGCCAGCTGACAGATAACTAAACATGGATAAGGCTGGAAAGTTTCAGCCCCAGCCGACCAGCCGTACTTACTTTTAACGGCTTCTATTTTGTAGGGTATGTTCAGGTTGCCGAGGGAGGCCAAGGCACCCAGGAACGCAGCCACATCGGTTGCGCTCTGGAAGCACTGGGAAGACGACTGGATGCACTGGCGGTTATCAATTTCCAAGTAGACGATGGATCTGTGGGAGAGAAGAGTCAATGAGAAACACGGAGCAATGACCACACTGAGAAGACAGACGAGCCCCATCTCCCTTCCCCCCTTAACCCCCCATCGGTGGGAATCAGAAGGTGGGAACCCGTCTCCTTGCTCCCCTGTGGCCCAAGCCCTGCAGCTCACGCTCACGGTCTGCTGGGTTTGCCTCAATGAAGGCTGTGGGATCTAACTCCTTATCTACAGGAATGGAAGGGAGTCTCGGCTTCACAACGTTTTAAAATTACCCAGACACTCCAGTATCTTGGATCATGCTGTTTGGGAGCCTTCAGATCTTTTCACATCAGTTTCGCTGCTCTAACTCCTTTGCTTTCAGTGGCTTTTGATTGAGCCCACAGAGAGGGAGAAGGTTAGATCTATATGTTTACACCAAAGATCTCCAAACACAGTTTGCAGTAATTGAGTTTTACAACAAAGCTCTAAGAAAGCATTTCCCAGGGAGAAACTGAGGCTTAACTTAATGACTTCCTGAAGTCAGACAGTCGGTCAGGCCAACCTCTGCTTCCAGGTCCCACCCAGCCCAGCCCCGGCTCCCAACAATACACAGGACTCCTTCAATCGTGAGAGTCGGCGCAGCATTGTATCAGGGATTCCTGAGCGATCACTCGCTTTTCCCACATGAGAGCAAAATCCGGTTTCTATTCACACAGAAAGCACCATCTAAATACAATTATCTGGCCTACATCCTTCCCTTTATAGCGTGCTACTATTATCAACACAGAAAACAAATGCTGCTCAGTCAAAAAGGAGCCCATCGGTCCCCCTTACCCTCTGATATCCATCTGATCGAGCTCTCTCTTCTGCCTTCGGCCAGCCCTGGAGTAGAGGCTGCTCTTTAGTTTGTTGATGACAGCACTAGGCATATCTGACCAGTCCTCTGTTGACCTCTTGATGTAATGCTTTTTCAGCTCCTCCTCATTGCCATAGTACGGAAAGATCATATACTCTCCCTTGGGGTTCTTCTTGAAGACCACGTTGGTGTGCAGCACGCGGCTCAGCTCCCGCAGGAAGTTGAAAGAGTTGTTCTTCAGGTTCTCGGGAGTGATGAGGACCACCACCACCAGCGTGCCATCTGCAAGCTTCTCTGGCATGTTGTTTGCACAGTCCAGACCATCCCACTCGCACTCAAAATTATTGCAGCCCTGGTCACAGTGACCATCTGAGAAGTGATCCTTGCAGTACTGATCATACAGAGGGCTGGGCAGAAGAAAAAGAAAGGCGGAAAAATGAATTAGACCAAGTACGGCACATATCAGCTATCTGCTGCGAAAATAAGTGGTGGACCACAAGGACCTCTCTTTTGTATAAATATTCTTCATCCTGACAGACACTGAGCCAGTTTACATAGAAGGCAACTGTTCCATGCAGCGGGGCGAAGCATTCGCCTCTGCAGGTGAAAGACAGCAGCTGTTATAAGTTGCAATTTAAATGCCAGGAAAAGGGACAAATTCCTGTGACTCAGAGAAGACATGGGGACACAGAATAAGTTACTCAGACCAGAGTTCATCCAGGAATCTGGGATTAAGTTCCTGCTGTTGCCAAAGACAATGTTTGGTAAATGCCTGGATGTTAATATCATCATGTTTTCTGGCTGCTCTTCCCTCGGGGGTCTCCCTACACTGAAGCTCACTGTGTTACTACTGTGAGTCGGAGAATTCACTTCTATGGCGTGATACAGGCAAGGACAGGGAAGCCGTCTGGAATGAGGCAAACCCAGAGAGCTTCCAAGTGTATACAAACTCAGTAAGATCAAAGGAAGTGTGGCTGCTTGAGCTGCAGCCCCATAGGCAGGAGAACAGAAGGTAGAGAGCGAACAACAGGTCTGCACTTAGGAGCTTTAGCAGATACAACCAGAAAACACCCCCAGACGATCAGCACAGAGGTTATGGCTTTAAAACAAGAGGCTCAATGAGCAAGTCACTTACTTGCACTGCCCTTCGTATTTCTGGCAGTCAAATCCATCGTACAGGCAGCCAGCATTATTGCACTGAGAGTCACACTTGCCGTCGTTGAAGTACTTCCAGCACTGCAGCGACTGGGAGCAGTTCTTCCAGGGGTCGTTGAAATTGAGGGAGCAGTCGCCCCCGTCCCAGCCGCAGGCATGGTTGTTGCATTTCCCGTCGCAGATCTTGTTGCCGGCATACCCCGCGCAAACTGCAATCTCGCACTTCTCCTCAATTTTGGGTGGGATGATATCCTGCCCGATCCCACCTTGGAAATCGAAGTCGAGGATGTGGCAGTTGAGGCCGTTGAAGTTGGCCGGGCAGTTGCACCGGTAGTAGGGAGAGGCATCGCTGAAGAACTCGCAGGTGCCCCCGTTGTAGCAGGGGTTGGACGTGCAGGGGCTGCTGGCCGGGTACTGGCACTCGGGACCCGTGAAGGCCGGCGTGCACATGCACTTGGAGCTCTTGTGGATGGAGATGCAGGTGCCACCGTTCAGGCAGTGGAGGTTCCCACAGGTGCGGGAGTCATTCTCGCAGGTGGCACCCACGAAGCCCTGGAGAGGTGACAGCAAGGAGGGAGTCAGAATCACTGATGGTGTCCTACGAGGAGCCTAACACACGTGCGTGTTCTGGGAAACTCGGCACAAACCCAGCGAATCAGATCGATGTACCTAGGGCACGGCTCTGGCATGTCCTCTGAAACTAGTGATGGGCAAGAATAATCTAGAATGTAACCCCCCGTAAGAGTAGCCCCTCAAAATGAAGGGAGCTCTTCTCCATAGCTGCCTGCTCCACCTTTACGTGGTGTAGATAACGGCCAACCAGGGCTACAGAGCTGTGCGTCACACCTGCAGGGCTAAGCCACCTCCTTCTCCCTGACCCTAACCCAGTCTCCTTGCAAGCGAGGAGCGTATGCGTATACGGATACACTTCCCTCCAGCGAGCACCCACAGCAAAGCACCTTCCTTTCCACGCTTATCCCTGCTTCTCCCAGCCAAGGAAGCCTCAGGGGCTAAACCGGTCCCTTGACTGCCCCTCTGTGCAAGGGGCTGACCGTGCAACACCCCGTGCTCAGAGCTGGAGAGGAGCAGGAACCTACCGGGGGGCATTTGCAGATGAAGCCACGGCCGGTGTTGCTGGCAACCGCACACGTTCCACCGTTCCTGCAGGGTTTGCCTTTACAGCCGTCCACCACGGTGTCGCAGCGACGGCCTGCCGAGGGAGAGGAGCGCGTGAGGAGCAGAGGAAGGGGTGTGAGATGCTTGCAGGGGCTGCGGGGCCGGGTGCTGGGAGCCGGGGGGATGCAGCGCTCACCTGCATAGCCAGGTCGGCACTCGCATTTGTAGTCATTGACCCGCTGCACGCAGTTCTGGGTGCCGCGGGCGTCGCAGGGGTTGGACAGGCACTCGTTGACGTCTCCCTCGCAGCGCTCCCCTACAAAGCCAGGGGGGCAGATGCAGCTGTAGCCACCTACCCGATCCGTGCACTTGCCATTGTTAAAGCACTTGGGCCCCAGGGTGACAGGATCAAAGAAAGGGCTGCAGTCATCCACATTGATCTCACAGTGCACCCCTAGAGAAATGGGGGAACAACCCACACAGCTCATCAAACAGTATCGGGGTGCCCGCTGGTCCCTTGTGTCAACCTTCCCTGCGAAGGGGCTGAGCCTGACCAATTCAATGGCAGTCTGAGCCGCCGCTCTGGCAGGAGGCGCGCAGCACCGTGCGGCCTGCGTCCAAGGTTGCGTGGCCTTGATGGCTAAGCTCGCAAGCAAACACGAACCTCTACCGCTGCGTTCGCTGCTGCTGCTAGCCCGAGCAGCTAATGAGCAGATAGCGAGGATATCTGCACTCAGCCCACTAATGCCCCAGCCTGGGGAATTAATTTACCTTGAGTTCCTCTGGGGCAGGAGCATTTGTAGGTATTGATGAGATCGATGCAGGTTCCTCCATTCTGGCATGGGCGGGACAAGCACTCATTGATCTCCTCTGAGCAGTTAACTCCATGATAACCAGCCACACACTACAAGGAGGGAAGAGGGGAACTATCAGGGAGGTTCACTCAACTCCCACGTGGTTGCAGGAGCGCAGCCAGCACCCCGGCCTTCAACTTGGTAGAGGGGCACCGAGCCAGCCTGGAGCTGGGGCAGCTCCTTGGGCAGCAGAAAGACAGTAACCGCGGCTTTCTCCCTGCGCATCTCTGCCCCCCGTGGCACCCACCTCGCAGGAGTAGCCTCCCAGGTAGTCTGTGCACGTGGCTCCGTTCTGGCAGGGGTTCGGGGAGCACTCGTCCACCTGCTCCTCACAGTAGCTGCCGGTGTAGCCGGCCTGGCAGCGGCAGAAGTGAGTGTTGCCTGTGTCCACACAGAGCCCCGAATTTCTGCAGAGATGTGCTACATCGATACCTGCCGGGGAGAGCAGAGTGAGACGCAGGGACCTCGGTGACACCCTTGCACCGCAGGGCCAACATCCTGGCCACCGCGCATCCCACCGGGGACCGCAGCCAGGACTGCAGCCTCGGGGGGTGCATGTTACAGCAATCCTTGAGGTCACTCTGGTTGAGCCAAAGATCCCCACCAAGAGAAGTGAGTACGCCCCTGCTCACAGCCCAGCACGGGGGGGCACCAGGGGACCCCACCCTGGCGCTGTAAGGCCGTACACATGGCAGGGACTTACCTTGCTGCTTAGCAGCCACCTCGCAGGAGACACTGGGGACATCGCAGTAGAGCCCTGTCCATCCGCTGTTGCACTCGCAGCGGTAGAGGTTGTTGGTCTGCCAGCACTTGCCTCCGTTTTTACAAGGAGAGGAGTCGCACCAACGCACCAGATTCTGGGGGGAACAGAGCAAGAGATGGGGGTCAGGACCCAGCAGGGCTTCTCAGGAGTGCAGACTGCAGTGACACCCCAATTCCCCACGGCCAGCCTGCACGGACGGACACTGGGGTCAGTGGCTGACAGCCCACGGCTCGTCTACCTGGCAGTTGAGCCCGGTGTATCCCTGGGGACAAGTGCACTTGTACGTCCCGTAGCTGTCCTGACACGTGCCCCCGTTCAGGCATGGCTTGGAGTCGCACTCGTTAATGTCATGCTCGCAGTAGCTGCCCGTGAAGCCGGGTGGACAGATGCAGGTGAAGGTGTTGATGCCATCCACGCAGGTCCCACCATTGAAGCAGGAGCTGGGAACACAGACATCACGTCCCGGTGAGTCACCGCTGGTCACACTCCGTGCCGAAGCCCCCACAAACTGGCCCAGGGCTACGCAGCAGCGCAGGGACCTCAGCCCCTTGCTCCAGCCCCGACAACGGCTGGGCCCGTGGCAGGAGCTGTGCTGGGCTGTACCTCTCCGTGCAGTCAGGCGTGTTGTTCTCGCAGTGGATGCCGCTGAAGCCGGAGGGGCAGGTGCAGGTGTAGCTGTTGACGCAGTCGGTGCAGTTGGCGCCGTTCTTGCAGGGGTTGCTGGCACACTCATTGATGTCCTCCTCGCACTTGGGCCCACGGAAACCAGCCAGGCACTCGCAGAAGAACGTGCCGATGCCGTCAGAGCAGGAGCCACCATTGTGGCATGGATCTGGAGAGGAGGGACGCGCATGTGAAGATGCAATGGGTCCAGCTCTGCTGCAGCAGCCCTGCCTGGCAGCTGCCCCACAGCGCTGTCCCCGCACATGTCCCCTGGCCGTGTGGCGGGGCCAGTTTTGGGCCCCTCACCACAAGAAGGACATTGAGGCGCTGGAGTGTGTGCAAAGAAGAGCAATGAAACTGGTGAGGGGTCTGGAGCACGTCTTATGAGGAGCAGCTGAGGGAACTGGAGTTGTTTAGCCTGGAGAAAAGGAGGCTGAGGGGAGACCTTATCACTCTCTACAACTACCTGAAAGGAGGTTGCGGAGAGGTGGGAGTCGACCTGTTCTATCAAGTAACAGGTGATAGAACAAGAGGAAATGGCTTCAAGTTGCACCAAGGGAAGTTTAGACTGGATATTAGGAAGAATTTCTTTACTGAAAGGGTCATCAGGCATTGGAACACGTTACCCAGGGCAGTGGTGGAGTCCCCATCCCTGGAGGTATTTAAGGGTCGTGTAGATTTTAAGGGTTATTTAAGGGTTGCTCAGGGACATAGTGGTGGGCTTGTCAGCGTTAGGTTAAGGATTGGACTAGATGATCTCACAGGTCTTTTCCAGTCTAGGAGATCCTGTGATTCCAACGGATGGGATGGAGCCCGTGGACCAGGCAGAGGCTGGGCCAGCCCCGCCGGGGGATCAGGCACAAGGGACACGTTTGCTCACTGCCCACACGTCACTCTGCCCCCACAGCCTCCCTCCTGCCAGCTCCTGTCTGGCCTCGGACTGACGCAGCTCAGCCGGCACGTGCTTGAGGTGGCCCAAAAGCCCGAGCAGGGTTTGCGGCATGGCCCAGGGCAAAGCAGCGGCCGGGGCTCGCCCACGCGTGGGGAGGAGGATCCCAGCCCCAGGAGGGGCAATGGGGCTGACAGCTCGGGGCCTGGCTGAGCGCGGTCTGCAGAGCGGCCCCTGCTCTTACTGGGCTTGCAGTCGTCGATGTCGGTGTCGCAGTTGCGGCCGGTGAAGCCGGTTCTGCAGGCGCAGCGGTAGCTCCCATTGGTGTTCTGGCACGCGGCACCATTGCGGCAGGGGCTCTTCACGCACTCGTTGATGTCGATCTCGCAGGTCTGACCTGTGGGACAGAGCGGGACAGGGACCACATGGGCTGGAGGTGCTGGCGAAAGCCCCGGGGACGACGATGACATCATGGGCACCGCTCCCGCCAGGGTGTGAGCCCTCGGAGCAAACTGCCCTCACCAAGGGGTGAGGGTGATGGCCACGTCCCGTCCACCCAGCTGAGCCGTGGGGCAGCACCCCCCCAAAGCTGGGCACTGTGCAGGGCTGCTCCTGTCTGGCAGGGCACGCACGTACCCACCTGCCCGTTGCTCCCTCCCCTGTCCGTCACTTCCAGAGCAGCCGAGGAGAGCAGGGTGCGCTGACCCCCGAGACGGGCCATGCCCCTACCTTGCCAGCCAGAGGGGCAACTGCAGGAGAAGCTCTCGTAGTCTTCTGACTCCCGGCACTCGCCGCCATTCTTGCAGGGGCTGCCAGCACAGGGGGCCAGCACGTCCTCGCAGGTTGCTCCTGCACAGGCACAAGCACCCACTGACACCCCCTCCAAAACGACAGGTGGCCCAAGACCCCCCTACCCCCGTCCCCTGCCCTGGGCTGCTGCCAGCCCTGGGGAGGCTCTGGGCTTCCCCAGCGCCCTGGGACAGCTCAGCTGGGGCTGTCTGCTCCATCCATGGTCCTCCATGACCCCGGGTCCCCCGCAAATCCTTTAAACCCTGGCAATCTGGGCTGATTTAAAGTGCTGCACACTTCCTTTGGCAGGGAAGCGCTGCTCAGGGTGTCTTTTCCCCCTTCCCCCCCATCCCTCTCAGCCGTTTTTCCTGTTTACGTCCAGCTGAGGGACACGTTCCCTCCGAACCCTTATCTTCCCTGTCAGCCAGTATCTCCCCAACTGGCCTTTGCTATTTTCCAGAGCCTTCCCCTCCCCGCCTGCCCCGTCCCCGTC
>VZSZ01004006.1:297335-317208 GCA_013398815.1 Ibidorhyncha struthersii
AGACATGGCCAGCGTCACGGCAGGGCAGCGCGAGGGAAGCCTCGGCGCTTGGTGCTGGCTCATTGCACGTGCAGAGGGACCGATTTGCTGTCACACCTGAAGCAGCAGCCCCACAGAGCCCCAGCAGGGGCCTGGGGGCACGGGGCGCTCCCCCTCACCTGTGTAGGGCAGGAGACAGTTGCAGGTGTAGCCAGCGACGTCGTCGATGCACGTGCCCTGGTTCAGGCAGGGGTTGGAAGCACATTCATTGATATTGGTCTGGCAGTTGGGTCCTGTGTTAAAAATAGGTAAAAGTGTCTGTGATGGAGGTGTGCTGGTGGGAGGGGGCTGGGCGTACAGAGGGGATGTGGTGACAATGGCAATGGCCCACCCATTCCCCTGGAAGAGCCTCCCGCTCTCAGTTCCAGCCACGGGCGCTCAAACTCCGCTGAAGGTCCCCAAGCTGGCTGCACTGCCACATCTCCCAGCCAGACCTGGGGGCTCCACCATCCCCCCCAAGGAAGCTTCCACCTCATCTAGCATCATGGGGTGCCCACCCACAGCTCCCACCCAGGCCCCAGTGTAGGGGGGGACGGGGCAGCGTCCCTGGCTGCACCCTTACCGCTGAAGCCCTCCCTGCAGGTGCAGATGTAGCCGCTGGTCATGTCCTTGCAAGTGCCACCATTCATGCAGGGATTGGATTCACACTCGTTATTGTTAATGTCGCAGTTTGTCCCACTCCAGCCGGGGTCACAGTCACACCTGTAGCTTTGGGGGAAAATCGGGGCATAAAGCACAGAATCTGGTCTGACCTGGCCCTCCCGGCTACACCAGCCATCATTTACCCAGCAAAGCCCAGCTCATAATCGTGTCCCTGCAGGGAAACATCCCTCACCACTAGCGCAGAGCACGGACGAGCTCCAGCACAGGGGACGACTGCTCGCCCTGTCTCGAACCTTGACTTTGCCGGGTGGCCCTTTGGTCCCAGCAGTCCCTGTGCCCTCCAGCCTACCCATTCAGCCCGTCGTGGCATTTCCCGTGGATGCAGGGATTGCTGTTGCACTCGTTCACTTCGGACAGGCACTTGGGGTCGTGGAAGCCCTCCGGGCAGAGGCAGGTGAAGCCGTTGATGCCATCCTTGCACGTGCCCCCGTTGTGGCAGGGGTTGCTGGAGCACTCGTCGATGTTGATGTTGCACATGCGACCTGGGGAAGGGGGATGTGAGGAAACGTTACCCCATAGGATGCACGACACGGCATGGTGGGAACGCATCACCTCCCGGGGGGCACCCACCGGGCAGGTCCCCCTCCAGCCACCTGGGTAAGGGCTGCTGGAGGCTCGAATCTCCAGGCACACGTGTGCCATCACATAGGAGCGGGGCTGCCCGCCGGGTAGGGTGACTTCACACCCCTGCATCGCCTGCCTGGCTTAATTAAACATGACTGGGAAGAGGCCGTGCCCTGGGCTCGTTTGGTCCAGGAGGGAATAACGAAGGGGAGCCGTTTTTCAGCCTGTAACCCTACCTGCCGCGGCTGACAAAGCTGGGCTTTATTGCAGCTCCCGGCGGGCAGAAGGACAAGGGGGTGCGTNGCGGGGAGAGGCGGGGGCTGCTCCCATCAAAGCCCTCCGCCATTTCCAGCAGCGATCAAACAAACCAGTCGGACAAGGCGGCAACCCGATACCCATGGGAGTGGGCGCAGCGGGAGTCGAATTCGCGGCACCAGACACCCCTTTGATTTTAGCCTGAGCCGAGGTCACCCTCCTGAACAAACAGGAGCGCTGGAGGGTGCAAAACCTTCGGCAAGTGGGATGGCAGCGTCTCCCCTCCTGCCCGCACCCTCGCCGCCGCTGCGTGAGGTACCACCAGCTGCAAGCATCCTTGCACTGCCGCGGGGACGGGGGACATCCCAGGGCTCCCCGGCACGAGGCTGGATCCCGTCCAGGTCCCCAGGGTGCCGCGGTGGCCACCTTGCCCTGCTCTCACCTGTGTACCCCGGCTCGCAGGGGCACTCGTAGCCGTTGATCTTGTCGATGCATTTGCCGTAGTCGCAGGGGCTGCTGGCACAGTCATCCAGGTTGATCTCGCAGTTGGGCCCTGGGGAGGAGAGCGGTGCCGTTAGGGGGTCCCCAGCCCTGCTGACGAGGCAAAACGAAGCCCGCCGGCACCGACCACCGCCGCGCCACAACAAAGCACCTCCGCCACAAGCGGCTCCCCAGCCCCCAGCTGGGGCGCGGTTCCTGTGAGAGCCGAGAGCTGGGCACCAAACCGGGAGAACTCGCCCTCACCGAGGATGCCCCAGGCTGGCCCCGGCACCAGGGCGGCTGCTGGTGGTGGCCCAGGGCCAACCCGCCCTGGGACAGGGATGGGACTGGGGTGCTGCACGCGGCACGGCCGACCCACATGGAGCCCCCCGGGGAGGTCCCTCCCGCTCACCTGTGGTCCCTTTGAGGCAGAGGCAGTTGTAGGCGTTGTTCCTGTCCTGGCAGGTCCCCCCGTTTTTGCAGGGCTGGCTCTGGCACTCGTTGATGTTGATGTCGCAGCGGTGGCCTGTGTAGCCAGGCTGGCAGAGGCAGGTGAAGGCGGCGATGCTGTCCTTGCAGGTCCCATAGTGGCACGGGTCGGGGTCGCACTCATCGATGTCGATCTCGCAGTGAGCGCCCGAGAAACCTGCCACCAACGAGAGGGACACGGGGTCAGGATGGAGGACACGGGGTGAGGATGTGGGACACGGGGTGAGGATGAGGGATGCGGGGTCAGGATGGGGGACACGGGGTGAGGATGTGGGACACGGGGTGAGGATGAGGGATGCGGGGTCAGGATGGGGGACACGGGGTGAGGATGTGGGACACGGGGTGAGGATGAGGGATGCGGGGTCAGGATGGGGGACACGGGGTGAGGATGTGGGACACGGGGTGAGGATGAGGGATGCGGGGTNCGGGGCGCAGGCAGGGGAGCACCCGGGCACACCGGCAGCGGGGCCAGTAAGACCCCGGCTGGCGGGCTTTGTCCCGGGGTGCACAATGACCTGCATTAAGCCGCCTCGGCTCAGGAGCGGGGCCCCGCGCTTGCCTGCAGCTCGTCCTGGAGCGCACGGGGGGGCCGGCCACAGGCACCCCTGAATAATAACCCCCCCTGGCAGATCCTATTCTCCTGGCCGGCTCCCTCCCCGCCGGGCTGGGGGTGGAGAGCTGAGGACAAAGTACAGCTTTGACTAGACCCCGCCAAGCCCACATAGCAGCTTTTCATCGGGGCTTGGCATTAGCAAGACACTAATTAGAGGCCATTCAGCTGGAAGATTTCTGGCGGGAGCTGCTCCACAAAAGAGCCACTGTTTGCCACCAGGGCTCAAGTCATCATTTTGTGCAACCGCTCCTTGGGTTTCGGTCGGCGAGCCCCCGCAGCCCTGCACCTTGCGTCCCCATAGAGGCAGCTTTATTCCTTCCTTCCTGCCTTCCCCCTCGCTGCCGCCCGCCGCCGAGGCGGGGAGCACGGCCGGACGGCTGCTGCGGGGCCACACCTCACGAGCGTTGGGCTCGTTACGCCCGGCTCCGGGGCTGGCGGGCAGCGGGGCTCTGCTCATGCCACCGGCACGTGGGAAAGGGACAGTCCTATCCCGCGGGAATCACAGCAGCAGGGACTGACCCCGCTGGCAGGGGTTTCGGGGACAACCCCACGGCGGGTGTTTGGGGAGGTGGGCACGTGTTAATAACCCAGCAAAGCGGTTTTGCAGCACATGACGGGGCAGAAGGTAGTTTGCTCCCCCAAGCACCCCCCCGGGACACCTCACCTTCGGTACACTCGCAGCTGTAGGTGTTGGGGCCGTCCACGCACTTGGCGCCATTCTTGCAGGGGGTGCTGGCGCACTCGTCGATGTCGAACTGGCACAGGTGCCCATTGAAGCCTGGAACGGAGGGAGAAGTCACGTTCCCGTGCAGCGGCTGGTCCCACCAGCCTCCCCCAGCCGCCGGGGCAGATCCCGCCGGGCCCCCCGCGTCCCGGCCGGGGCGCCGGGTTTCCATGGGGATGGCTGCTGGGGGCCCTGAATGCGGGGCTGCGACCCACCATTGAGAGCATCTTATTTACATCTCTAGAGGAGCAAAGTCTCTGAACTTCAAAACCTCCTTTCACAGATTAACCGTCTCCCCATTCTCCGCTCCACCCCGTGACTTTGACACCACATTCAAAGCCGCTGGCGCGGCCCCTCCCGGCCCCCGGCCCTCCTTCCCAAAGAGGGGCCTTTTCAAGTGCAAAGCCATGGGGTTTAATCCTCCTTCCCCTCTCCCATGGGCCGGACCCGGAGCAGCGTCACCCGCACGGGGCTCAGCCCCTTGCCGCAATGGGGGAACCCCCCCACCAAAAGCGCCGAGTGGTGCTCCCCATTTCAGGGAGCTCTGAAATTCAAGGAGTTCATTTTTGGCTCTTTTCCAGCTCGAGCCGGGATGCACCGTGGCTTTGTATCCACCGCCACGGCGGTGGGACGGATGCCGCGTACCGGTGGGGCACTCGCAGTGGAACTCGTTGATCTTGTCGAGGCAGTTGCCGTTGTGCAGGCAGGGGCTGCTGGCACACTCGTCCGTGTTGATCTCGCAGTAAACCCCCTCGTAACCTGCAGAGAGACCCGGCGCACCGTCAGCGCCGTGGCATGGGACCGGCACAATGTGCAGGACGGGCAGCTTACGCCAGGGTGTATTTGGTCCCTCCATCTTTACAAAGGCAGCTCAGGAGCCGTGCTAAAGGTGGTGGCACCTCATGCACAAGCTGCTCCATGGTTGTCCACCCCAGATCTCCCTGCCCTTGGCTTGATCCCAGCCAGCAAGCTCGGCAAGAGGAGGAGCGCAGAGGAGGGTTGATGGTGCCCAACTCTCGCCTCCCGTCCCCCCACCGCTGTGGGAGAATATGCAGTCTTTACCAAGCTCTTTCTTTTCATTGCTGTCCCCAGGCACACACACCTCCCGTGGCTTCTCAGCCAAACCAGCACCGAGCTGAAGGTCAGGGGCACCCGGAGCCCTCCCGCCGCCCACACCCAGCACCGGGACAGGGGTCCGTGGGGCCGCCCACCCACCGGGCATGCAGATGCACTGGAACTCCCCGATCTGGTCCAGGCAGGTGGCATCATTCTGGCAGGGGTTGGAGAGGCACTCGTTGACGTCAATCTCGCAGCGAGGGCCCGAGTAGCCCTGCAGACACTGGCACTGGAAGGACCCCTGGGTGTTGATGCATTTCCCTGCGTGCTCGCAAGGGTTGGCTCCTGCAAAACACAAGCACAGCTCACAGGACACGCTCCCGGCTGCACGTGAGCTCCCGGCTGCACCGGTACTTTCCCCAGCTGCTCCTCGTCCGCCCACAGGACCCAGCCCCGGGGCTCACCCAGCGAGCACTCGTCCACGTCCTGGTTGCAGGCTGGCCCCATGTACCCCGAAGGACAGGTGCAGATGGCTTTGCCATTGACGGGGTTGGTGTCGCAGTTGGAGCCCTCGTTGCAGGGGTTGCTGATGCAGGCGTCATCAAGGTGGCACAGCAAACCTGGGCAGCAAAAGGCAGGCGCATGTCAAGGGCGCACACAAGTCATCGCACACCAAGACCTCAGCTAGGAGCAAGGGGACATGCTGGGAGCTGCCACCCCACCCTGTGACCAGGAGGCAAGATGGGATGGGGCCTCACCTGTGCGGCCGTGGGGGCACTCGCAGTAGAAGGAGGCCACCCGGTCGTGGCAGGTGGCCCCGTGGAAGCAGGCGGCCATAGCGCAGTCATCAATGTTCTCGCTGCAGTCCTCGCCTGTCCAGCCATTGACGCAGACACAGTTGTAGCCACCGTGGTTGTTGTGGCAGGTGCCCCCATTCTGGCAGGCGTTGGGCATCAGCTGGCACTCGTCCACGTCCTCGGTGCAGTACTGACCTGCCAGGGGACAAGGCTACCTGCATGAGGCTGGCGCTGCCCAGTTCCCGCAGGCTCCGCAAGAATCGCTGTTAAGCAGGATGGCTCTCCCCACCCGGTCCGTGACATCCCCCAGGGCAGGATCTGTCCCCCCGGCCCAGCCCTGTGCCACCCTCGCTGCTGGCAGGGGCGTTACCTGTCCACTCAGGTGGGCACTGGCAGTTGTAGGTGTTGACACCGTCCACGCAGGTGCCCCCATTCTTGCAGTTGTTGCCTGGGCAGTCATTGATGTTCTCCTCACAGTTCTGGCCCGTGAACCCTGTGCAGAGGAGATGTCTGCTGTGACGCCGACCAACAACCGGCCACGCCACTGCCTCACGCCCCTGCTGACAGCAGGTTGCTCGTTATCGGGTGCTGAGCGTGCGCCAGGCGCTCCCAGCCCAGCTTTGAAGCCAGCTGCCCCATTTCATCCGCAGCCCCATCCTGCCTCTGCCGGGGCTCGGTTCTGCTGCACAGGTTTTCCTGCCAGGGCGCCATCGCCGGAGCCTGGCAAGCGGCGGCAGCCTCCTCCACGCAGGGCAGACGGGGCGTCCCCGGTGTGGGGCTCGCCTGCCAAAGCCCCCGGCTCCGGAGACACTCGCCCCGAGCAGTGGAGGATCCGGCTCCACGGCAAGCTGGGATGAACCGGGGCTGCTCCCACAAAGGCTCGCGGCACCCGGTGCTGAATCACCAGCTTTTAATTTTACATGTAAAGAGCCTCATCAGCAGCGCTTCCCCCCAGAGCGGGATCCAAGTCCCTGGCGGGGTGAACCACCGCCCCACACGGCGCGGCGCTAATCCCAGCGGCGAGCCCGGCTGCTCGGGTTTATGTTATCGCCTCCACCTGAGAGCGTGGCACACATGGAAACCGTTCCGCCCCCGTCCTCTCCCCCCACCACCTGCAGCAGAAATGAAACAGCCAGGCCCTTCTCAGGGCATCTGCCAAGCCACCCTGTCCCCCTCAAACTGCCACTCGGGTTAAGAGGTGTAAGGGCAGCCCAGCCGCCCCAAGCCCCCAACGCAGCCGCCGCTGGGTGTCTGCCTTCGCAGCCCGCCCAGGCGCTCGGGGTTGGGACGGCAGTGCCAGCAGTGCCGGCGTGCGCCTGCAGCTCCCCCAAACTCCCCAAGGCATTCTGCAGGTCCAGACCAGGCTGCTCCCCCGTGCAGGCACCTCACTATGTCACCTCTGCCTCCACGAGGAAGGGACCGGGGGCCCAGGCTCACCCTCTGCGGGACCCCAGACCCTGGTGCAGCTGGGGGTTTTCCTCCCGCTCTCTCCAAGGGCCGTGTTTTCCTCTCCCCCGTAGCTTCAGCCCCATCACACGAGGAGCTGCATCAGCTATTTACGATTGCTGGTAGGAGTCCAAAGCAGATAACGTTGATTTGCGCTTCATTTTTAAGCAGCTGGGCTGAGACTGAACAGCAATAACTGGCAATGTCCTAGATACCAGGATTAACTCATTTTGAACCATCCGAATGAGTAATTAGTACTGCAATTACTTTAAACTCAGGGTTACATTCTACAGCGATGGCATGATAAAACAGCCAAGATTAGTTTAACTTGAAGAAACCCGGTACGGCCAGACCTCTCCGGGAATGAAAAGGGGACATTGTTTCAGGTCTGCTGCGCTGCATACCAGCGTATCAATCACCCTCTTATCATGAGAAACAGCCCCCTGTCCCTCCTGCCTCCGCCCGAAGCCGATGCAGCTCCTGCAGCGAGCCATGCCGGATAGCGGAGGTGCCGAGGGACCCCCCGTCCCCGTCCCCCGCAGCAGGGGCCGTGCCAGCCCGCAGGAGGCGAACCAGCTCGTGCAGCATGCAAAGCTCCCACGAAGCCGCAGCCGGGCGTGAAAGCGCCGATCCCCCCTGCCCGCAGCAGGGATGCTCCCCCAGGGCCATACCTCACCCCGACCTGCCCCGACGCTTGGGCTGCTCTGGGGAAAGTGCCTCGTCAGCAAAACGGCAGGGCAGGGCCAGCGCCGCTCCTCCTGCCCCGTCCCTGCGGCAATGCTGTGCTGCCAAGCCGGGGCTCGGAGCTGCTCCCGCGGGAGCATCGCCCCTGGGAGCTCCCGGCTGCACTGGCTCATCCTGGCAGGAAAGGCTTCCTTCCCCGGCACTGCTCGCCCGGTCAGCCTCAATGCCTCGCTGTCCCTAAGGACAGGAGCTTTGCTCCAGCCTGGCTGAGCGGGCATGGAGGGGAAGCAGGAGATCCCGCAGGGCACTGCCTATTTTGCATGGTTAATCATAGAATGGTTTTGGTTGGAAGGGACCTTTAAAGGCCGTCTGGTCTGACTCCCCTGCCATGAGCAGGGACACCTTTCGCTAGATCAGGGTGCTCAGAGCCCCGTCCAACCTGGCCTGGAATGTTTCCAGGGATGGGGCACCTCCCACCCCTCTGGGCAACCTGGGTTAGCATCTCACCACGGAGTCTCCTGAATTATTGCAGCCAAAAGCTTTGGGAAGGAGATTGAACCTCTGAGTCTGCATCAGAGATCAAGACGAGATCCTCCATGCTGCCCCGCGGGGATCGCGCATCTTCCCCCGGCACCGGGCTGGGCTGCCAGCAGGACGCGGGTACACCTGTGCCGGCTGGGGGACCTCATCCCCACCCCGATGCCACGTCCCCAGCGGCAGGAGCTATGGCAGAGGGAGGTCGGAGCTCCCCCTGGGAATGCTGAGCACTACCTGGGGTGCAGAGCAGGGAAGCCGCCTACCCCTCATCCTGCCCCAGCCCCTCTGCGGCTACGGGCAACCAGAGAAGACCAAAGCAATCCCATGAGGGACTCCTCAGGCAGCTTAGCGCTGCCCACAGCTTCCTTCCAAGGGAGAGGGTGGACGCGTCCCCTCCACGGGTACCGCAGCCGGCCAGCGTGGCTGGCTTGGGTGAGAAATGGCACTCGCTCCCCGGCAAACCCAGCCCGGTCTGAGCGTGGGGCTGCAGCGGGTGGCAGCGTGGCGCGGGGGGCAGGAAACTCCCCCGGGCGGCGTGGGGCTGGGGCGAGTGCGGGGCCGGGGGGAGCGCTGGGGCCACACTCAGCCCCTTCCGCTCCACGCAGACAGCTGCCGAGGGCAGAAGCGAAAGGGCTCGCCGGGGTCAGGGGGCCCTTTCACAGCCACTTTTCTTTCCTCCGGCATGCAGGGTGCCGGGCTCCCTTGCAGGGTGCCGAGCTCCCGGCACAGCCCCCACCCTCCTGCAAGAGTCCTTCATTTCAGAGGCTATAACTCAGCTGGGCTGCTCCAGCGCTTGCCGGAGGGAGCAGCAGCGAGCACGGAGAGGGTCTCCCTTCCCCAACTCCGTTCGCACTCGGAAACTTTCCAAAATAGCTATTCCGGGCTAATTATTCCATTCTGGAAGTGGATTAAGCTAAAGCGGAAAAAGGCACTCTTATTCTGGAATATGAGCATCCGCACAGGGGCCTCTGCTTAAACAGTTGTTTTGGAAGAGCTATTTTGGTGAATCACCAAGTATAAAAAGCCTCCGGGTGACCTCTCCTCTTTGGGCATCGTTGCCCAACGTCTTCCCAAACGCAGGCGGCACAGTGAGTCCACGGCCCCTCGTTTTTGTCCTGCCCAGAGCCATAACTTGGGAAAAGAGAAGACTGGGAACTACTCGTTTGTGGGGGGGCAAAGGGACTGCAAGATGGTCCCTGGTCCCCGTCCCCCCCCCGACTTTGGAGACAGCCCCTACCTGGCAGGCACGTGCAGTCATAGGTGGTGTCTCCAATTTGGCGGCACGTCCCCCCGTTCTGGCAGGGCGAGGGGTTGCAGGGCACGTAGAGGTGCTCGCAGTTCTGCCCGGTGTACGCCGGCTTGCAGGAGCACTGGTAGGTGCCCACCTCGTTGGTGCAGCTCCCGCCGTTCTTGCAGACGGACGGCGAGATGTTGCACTCGTTCACGTCCTGCTTACAGTTGGCCCCGTGGAAGCCGGCGGTGCACCGGCAGATGTAGTGGGCTTCGAAGGGGACGCACTGGCCCCCGTTGGCGCAGGGGTTGGAGGCACAGGGGTCGGCCTGCTGGCAGGTTTTGCCTGGGGAGGACAGGGAGGGAGGATCATAGAATGGTCTGGGTTGGAAGGGACCTTAAAGCTCATCCAGTGCCACCCCCCTGCCCTGGGCAGGGACACCTCCCCCCAGCCCAGGTTGCTCCAAGCCCCGTCCAACCTGGCCTTGGACACCTCCAGGGATGGGAACAGCTCCAGGGATGGGAACACTTCCAGGGATGGGAACACATTCCAGGAGGATGAGGACGCAAACTGCAGCTCAGGCTCTTGGTGAGAGCCATCTTTGCGCTGGGGCGGCAGACCCAGCTCTGGGACTGTGTTCACAGGGGGTGCAACTAATTCCCCCCACCTCTGCCCCCACAAAACCCTCCTCACCCGTGCCGGAGTCTTGCAGCTCACCCAGCCCGGGACCCTCCCAAGCCCCTGCTCAGGTGTGCAGACCCCCCGTCCTTTCCCCCAGCACTGGAGGAAGCCGAAATCAGATGCAGCGCCCTTCTCCATCCATGGGGGCTTTCCAGGAGCAACCCCTGTCACAGACTGTCCCCCTTCCCTCTGGCCGGGTCACCGTGTCCCTACGGCACCGCCTCACCTGACCACCCCGGTGGGCAGCGGCACTTGTACTCGCTGAGCGTCAGCAGGTCGCAGGTGCCCCCGTTGCGGCAGGGGTTGCTGAGGCAGACGTTGTCGCGGGGCGTCAGGCAGAGCTCGTCGGTGAAGCCCAGGCGGCAGGCGCAGGTGTAGTCCACGGTGCTGCCGCGCACCACCGGGGTGCAGGTGCCGGCGTTCTTGCAGGGGGAGCTCAGGCAGGGGTTGGGCAGCTGGCACCGCTCGCCCACGTAGGCACCGCTACACCTGGAGGGATGAGACACACCGTCAGCGGGATCGGACCCGAGGGGCTGGGGCGCACGCAGCCACCCCAGGGACCGGCTCCGGCAACGCCTTCCCCGGCCCGACCCTGCACCGCATCCCGGCACGTCATGTTTGGAAATTGCAAGGCTCTGCCCTGGCCGCTGTGGGCTGAGAAGAGGAAGATGAAAGAGGCGCCGGCAACAAAGGCGTCCCCCATCGAGGGGCCTGCACCGACTTGCAAAACCACAGCCTCCAGCGCTGACGTCCTGCTTCTCATCGCAATGTGCTTTTTTTGCCCCCGTCGCTAAAGAGGAAACCGAGGCACAACGTAGTGGAGCCAGGAGGGGCACCCCCATACCTGCACCCAACCCAGGGCACCTACAGACCCCAAGGGAGAGGAAACCCCGCAGTGGCCCGGGGGGGCCAAGCAGCACGGGGACAGCCCTGCGCCCCTGCCCGCACCGGAGTCCCTGCTCCGCCAGGGCAATTTTTATCCTCCCTCCATCCTAAGAAGTCACTGGAACACGATCAAACGAGGGTGCAGCGCTGGCTGGTAGCAGGTGGGACACATCCCTGCTCCTTGCAGCCGGCTGGGATCTTCCCTAAAGATAAACTCTGCGCAAGGAGGGATGAGTGGCCCCGGCTGCCGTGTCCCTCTGCATGGGGGCCCTGAGAAAAGGCCCCCCTGATGCGGCCACCGGCTCTACCACCTGTCACCGTTGGCCGACAGAGCTGGACCAACCGCCCGCTGCAGGACCGGGGCGGGCGATGGGGAGATGCCGCAAGGGCAAATCCTGGCAAGGCTGGGCAGGACGCGGAGCTGGCAAAGGACCCTGCAGAGGGGGGAGCGGCCCCCCGGGAAAGGGAGGATGGAGGAAAGCTGTGCACAGAGAGACTGAGGGCACCTGACATCAAAAGATCCTGGGGACGAGGCCCTTCAGCACCTCCCCAGCGCAAACCCTGCCGGCACCGCATCTCTTGTATCATCACATCTGCAACGTGAGATGCCACGCGTTTTGTCCCCAACCAGCTCTGCTCACGTTACACCGCTTCCAAAGGGCGATTTTCTGCCCTGGCTGAGCTGCACGGAGCAGCCCTCACGAGTAGGGCATGGGAGGAGCGAGACGACACCAGGACGCTGCTGTCCCACCCCGCGATGGCAATGCCACCGCAGCAGAGCAGGGCACGCCATGCTCAGCTCGCGCTGGGAGGCCGGCTGCTATCAGAGGCCTCAAGAGCAGAAATAAATCTGGAGGCGGCTGCATGCGTTGCCGTGAGCTCAGGGTAAGGCAACCACTGCTGGAGGTGATGGCCGGGAAAGACGAGAGCCTCTGGGCACTGGGGGACCGTGTTGCCCACTGTGCTTTGGCAGGTTGGGGCATCCCATATGTGCTCGCACCCGTCGCCACCCGAGCTGCTGGGACCGAGCCTTGTGCGTGGTCTGCAAGCCTCCCGCAGCACGCAGCCCCCCCTGGGGCAAGCAGGGACGATCCTGGGGAACGCTGCAGCCCCGCAGCTGCAGAGCAGAGCACCTACCCGCAAACCCCACAACGAGAACATGGGGCTCCTCCGGTGAAACACAGCCAGCAAACCCCCACCCTCAGCCGGCCCCAGCGCGGAGCTGCCAGGCTTTGCCGCGCCGTGCCGGCGGCAGGACCACGTTTCGGCCCCGCTCCCCCTCTCCTCTTCCCCTACTTTTTTTTTTTTTTTTTAACCCAATTCTGATTTCATTGTTGGGGATTGTGTGAGAATTTGTCAGGATTCGGAGACATTTTGAGTTAATGAGACGGCATTATCCAGGCCAAATGAAAAAGAAAATGTGTATAATAATAAATCAGGGCATCTGCTCGGCACACAAAGGGCGGCGGGGAGCAGGTGTGCATCCTAATGAGGCAGAGCAGCTGCCGGCACCCGCGGTCCATGCCCGGCTCGCCGGCGGCTCCGAGCCCGGGGCGCCGCGGCCGTGGGGCGACGGCGCTTCTGGGTGGCTGCGCCGTGGCCCCGCGTGGGGGAATGCGAGGGCTAAGAGGGGCCATTGTGCGGGGCCGGGCGGCCGGCGAAGGCACGCCGCCGGCAAACCGCTCAAGTGTGCAGTCATCTGTTAAAAGCACCGCTCTCCCCCCTCCGCGCACCACACACGCTTTTTTTCTTAAAACAATCCTCCAGGCTCTCGCGGTGGCTGGTGGACAGGGAAGCGTCACGAGATTCTCCAATGGGAGAAAAAGGCGGAAAAAAAAAAAAAGAATAAGAAAAAAAAAATTTGGTGCTGGACAAAGAGCCCCGGGGGCAGCGCGGGAACCCCCGAGTGCGCGGGAACCGCCACGGCGCGGGCTTTGGCCGTGGGCAGCTGGGACCAGGAGACGATGCTCTTGCGTCCCAGCCGGGGTGGATCGCTGGGATCGGGGTTCCCGCACCACAGGGCTTCAATGAGGCCGGCGTGAGGGGCGCAGAGCCGAAAGCCCTCCCACCCAATTAGTCTTCGGACCGTTTCCAATTTCAGTGCAGGCAAGTGGTGGTTTGAACTCACGGACAGTTGGGAAGCCGGAGCAGAGCCTAGGCTGAGCTTGGACATGGTTATTAGCCAGGCGGTTAATTAGTGATTGGAGGAACTGCCCTGGGGGGCAGGGGAGCCCGTGCCTGAAGGCACAGGGGGGTTTGGGGGTGCTGGCAGTGCCCAGGTTGGGCTGTCCGGGTGTTTTCCAGGCTTTTGCCTCAGGAAACCCCTCAAGTTTCATGGAGTTTGCAGATTTTTTTTTAAATGGCTTTCTATGTGTTTGTTTTAAGAGCTGGTTTACGGCCGCAATCAGCTCAGGAAGTGAGGAAGGTGCGGCAGACGCCGGGGAAGGGCTTGGCACGGGTCTGAGCTGAGCGATGGGCACTCGTGGGCAGGCGGGACCGGGGTACGCTCATGCATCGCATTTCTCCTCCCTGCAAGGGGGTTATTTCCAGCCACTGAGAAGTGCTGGTGAAGCTCCTCAGAAAAAAAGCAATCCAACACAGGCACCCTTAAAATCCGGCAGTCACTCCTGTCACGCCCGGAGGAGTCTGCATCGCGCAGAGCGGGGCTGGCAGCACAGACCCACCGCGGATGCCCGGCAATTCCCAAATCACAGCCACAACCGTGGCAGGGACGGGGACAGCCCTCACGCACCCACACACCACACCAGCTCCCAGCTCGGGGGGCCCTCTCAACCTCCTTCCACGGTTTCTAAGTCACCTCAGTTTCTTTTCAAGGTTTCAGAGCGGAAGGTCTCTGATGGCAGGGATGTCACTGTCACGATAGTGATATTGCTGCTCAGCAACAGCACGAAATGAGGCCACCAGACGCTCCTCTGCTCGCACACGGCAGCACTCGGGATGTGCCCACGGGTAGCCCCGCACCCGGCGGCTTCTACACCTGCATCATCTGTAGATGCTTCTCCGCAGAAACGATGCTGTTCCTGCCCACGTTTGCAAGTCTGAGACGAGGCAGGGAAGAGCACGGCTGTGGACCGAAGCCGTGGGATGAATTTAGCTGTTTCCTCCCTGCGTGGGTCCCGGAGCTCACTCACCGCCGGAGACTCTCGAGCTGCATTTAAAAGCCCGACAACCGCAACGGCTTTAGAGTCCCGGCTGCAGAGGAAAGCCTGGAGACAAGCCTCGCATGCAAAGCAAGAGATCAAAAACCAGCTGAAGAATAAAGCCAGCCCAAGACATAGTTATTTTTCAGGTCTCCTAGGTCTGGAAAGGCTGGATTCAGCAGAGCCAGGTTCAGCTCCCAGCTGTGCCGCAACCTCATCAGACGTCCACCTACTTCTCCAGAGGCTTAAAACCACTCCTGACGTTCAGCCCAGGGAGCAAAGCTTTATTTTCGGTATAAAAAAATACCAGTGGGTGGTGGCATCAGGGCTCCCAGGTGAGCAGACATGGAGGATGCGACGTCCCCGCGGGCTCAGCCAGCTGAAGATCACCCTGTGGTTTTTCCTTTGGCATTTCCCAAGCGAGGGCTACCCAAACCAAATCCCAAGCAGCTTATGGAAATTAGCATAAGAGACATTAAAGCTACGCTTTAATTATAGATATATGTGCTGGCAGAGGACAGGGCGGGTGCTCCAAGATCAAAACAGCTCAGAAGGGCCATTAGAAACCAGCTCCAAGGTGGTGAAAGGCGGCCAAGCTCCCCAGGGTCCCGAGGAACCTCTGAAATCCCTGGAGTGGCCAGCATGGCCATGCTCCCAGTCCCACGCGTGACGCACGCCCCGTTCCCGACCCAGGCAGGAATGGCTAAAAATACCGGTGTCTCTCCCTCCCCTGAGCATGCAGCTGAGAAACGTTTCCGTTGACTCACTAACCTGCTGCAGAGACATCAAATGCTCCAGCCGCAACCCATCCTGCCATTTCGGATGGTGACGGCATCCCGACCCCGGTGATGGCTGAGCCCCGCTCCAATGCACGATCTCCCTCTCCCAGCACCATGCTGGCACAAGGAGCAAGTCAGGGTGGACAGTCTCACAACTCTTCAGTTCTAGGACATTTCTGTGTGACCTAACCAAGGCGCCGGGGCTGTCACTGAAGTACCAGGCAGGACAGGGGACAGCGATGCAGCGGCTGGTCCCCATCCCTGCGGATGGGGATGCTGCACGTGCTCCATGCAGGTGTGAACACACTGATTTACACCCCCCTGAGAGTCCGGGGCTCCCATCCAGCCCCATGGCTTTTTGTTTTGGGGGGGCAGGCAAAGGCTGGGGGCTGGATTCCCACGACACCGGGCTGCAACGCGTCTTCCCCCTCCACGCCGGCCCCGAGCGAGCACCCGCTCCCAGAGCACAAACTGCGGCGAGGGGGGAGGCGCAATTAATAATGCACCGCGCTCCCGACCCATAAATCTCCGGCACGATTCACGGGCAAAGTGAAGGGTGATGGAGAAGGCCTTGTCCAAGGTCAGACAGGGAGTCCCGGGGGACGGCCTGGGAACGGGAACAGCGGCCCCAAATTCCCACCCTGCTCCCAGCGCCGAGCCCAGGCCAAATCTGGATCTGCTCAGCGTGGGCACGTGCATTTGTTGTGTCTGCTGCACATCCTTAACGAGTTACAAACAACGGCCCAACGCTGCAGTTATTTCAGCGAGGCTCCAGAAAAGCTCGGCAGATCATATAATCAAAAGCATGAACGAGCCGCAGAAATATCAGCGCGCCAACGAGCTCCGCTGCCACGCCGCTGCCCCAGCTTTGCAGTACGCATGTCCTTGCCTGGGCACCGCGGCTTCCAGCACCCCCTCGCCCCCATGGGCAGTGCCGGCAGAGTTGGGGTGTCCGTCTCGGCCCCCCGCGCCGGCTGCTCCGTGCATGCGGCTCCGCGCGCGCCGCTGGCCCTTTGTTCGCTCCCTCCCCGCTTGCAGTGCGCAAGGCTTTTCCTCCAACCCACCAGCAACAGGTTTTGTCCCTCCGCAGCAATGCGGGCACTGAAAGCATCCCGAGGCAGATGTTTCTGTGACCTCTGACCCAAGACTAATGTTTTCCTTTCTGCGCTAAGCTGCCATCTGCCACGGCCGGCACAGATGACACCCAGGCACTCCCGCAGCCCACCCCACCGCGGCACGGCTCCTGCATGGCGGCACGGGGGCTTTGTTCAAATTCGGGATGCGTCAGCGCTGCGCAAGGGGCTGGGGGGGGGCGTTTCAGAGGCGCTGGGTGTGTGGGGGATGCCCTGGGTGTGAGGGGCTCAGCAGAGGCTCAGTGCGCATCGCCCCACAGCTGAGAACGGCCACACTCACACCACCCACGGCTCTCCTGCCTGGCCCCCGGGCATCCTCCCAGGGGCCGAGACCGTGGCAGGGCTGGAGGTAAAACCCATCTCGGGCTTAAAACGCACAAAATAAACCAACAAGCAAAATAAAAACCAGGTGTAAGCTGGTGCGCAGCCACCAGGCTGTCCCCCATCCCATGGGGGGCAGGTCCAGGGGGCAGCCCCACGCTGCAGGAGGGGACGGGGGGGCTGGGGGGGAGCCCCGTCCCAGCTGCTGGCCCCGCGTCCAGGCTGCCTCTTATCTGCGCCACTATCACATAACCTCTTCCTCACCCTCATCTGCTGGAAGCATAAACGGCGGTGGTTGTTTTCCCCAAGGTATGAGCACCGTGGGAAAGCCGAGGAGGGGAGGCTCAGGTCTTTACTCAAGCCCTGTTTTGGGGGTACTTGAGACTAATGGGTTGGGGAGAGCTCCTGCTGCCTCCGGTGCAGCAGCGAACCCAGGAGCTGGGTACGGGGTCTCCCCTGCCGGAGGGAGCAGCCCCCACCCCGACACCGGTCCCCCAGCGCAGGCTGAGCTGTGGGTGATGCCGCTCTCCGCTCCGCTCGTAGCCTGGAGCCACCATCCCAGACCAGCCACCCTCCCTGCGCCCCAGAGTCCCCAGCAGCACCACCCCAGCGTAAAGGTGGTCCGGAAACCACAGCCGTGACCTTGCGTGGTGCAGAGGGTCCCCACCGAGGGACCATCACACCCGCAGAGCCCTCTGCACCAGCAAACGCGCTGTGTGACCGAGCGGACGCCTGTGCCAGCACGGTCCGGACACCGCGGAGCAAAGCAAGCGGCCAAACGTGAGCAGGACGCTCAGATTTCACATGTTTGCTGGCAACAGCTGAGGGAAGGAGAAATCCCCAGCAGGAACGTCTCCCTCAGCTGCACACAGGACCACAGCCACCGCACGTTGCTCCCAGCCACAGAGCGGTGACACGACCCTACCCCATCGTCCCCACACCTCTCGGGGTAACCGTCATCCTTGGGCTGACGACCGGGAACCACAACCGCCTGCTTTCACACCTTCCCCTGCGCAACCCCAGCAGCTGCAGCCCCCGGGCGTTCAGCTTGCCTTCCATCAGGCATCCACGCACCAGAGTCACTTTTCCAGTTGTGCCAGTGGCTCCCAGCCTGGCAGCAACACCCCAGCTTTCTCCTGAAGTTACACCCTTCCCTCTAAGACACGTTTCCTCTGTGCCAGCCCCGGGGACGCTGATCTCCCCCAGCTCCAATCCGCCCAGAGAAAGGGCCGGTGCTGGGGAATACGTCTCCGTGTCACTGAGGGAAGAGAGCTGCTTCTTACTCCACCTTCCCATGCCATCTTATTCCATTCATTCCTATTCCATTGTCTCCCCACGAGGCCCCTCCCGTGTTCCTGCATGGAGCATCATCGGGGACCGCAGGTGTGTATGACTGTCTATGGGATGGCTTCCCAGCGGCGTCAGTCCACCTCAGAAAAAACCTGCCGAGTGTGGGAATGCGCTCCGCAGCCAGGGGAAGGCAGACAGCTCTGGAAAACGGTCCCGCTGGGAAAGCGGAGGTCAGCACCCTGTGCTCCGGTCCCACCTCCTGCCCTGGCATCACCACCCTGCTTGTGGTGGCACGGCACCCCTGGAGCCGGCAGAAGGAAGATGGGTGCAGAGAGACGAGGAACACTTTTGGATGCTGCCCTCAGCTCCTTGGGGCCATGGATGCTCCCTCCTGCCCCGGCAGCCAGGGGCTGCTCGAGCCCCCTCCCGGCAGCGGGCACAGCCGGGCTCACCGCGCCTCACCTGCAGCTTCGCGCTGTGGTTTCTGGCACAGGCGTCCGTTAAGAAACCAAAGGCTTCGCCACGGCTCCCGGGAGAGCCAAGGCAGAGCTGCCCAGCTCCCCCTCACCACGTGGGGCACCCCGACCGGGCGATGCACTCCAAAGCTCCCGCCATCCCCACCGCGCTCCCCCGGCGCCAGCACGGCTCCACAAACACCTCCGGCAGCCGCAACGCAGCTCCCAGCACCAAAACCCAGCGCTAGACCAAACTAGTGGGTTTTTTTATGAAGTCCCATCCAGGCCCTGCTTTATTAAACACTCTGGGACACCAGCCTGGGAAAAAAACAGAGTTTCACCCAGGGAGGGTGGTTGGCAAAGCAGCAGGTTACTTCGAGTGACATCAGGTTAATAAAGCAAGCGCAGATCTCCAGTCTTGTTTAATTAAAAAAAAGCAAACTGCAATCCGAAGTCTTTGATGTGTTTTTTTTGTTTTTTTTTTTTTTGTTCCACTTCATTTTTGACCTAGCCCAAGCCATCTAATTGAGATTTTAAGGCTCAGACTTTCATCTGGAGAGAAACTAAAGGAATTCCCAAAGCTGGATATACTCATGGACAGGAGTGGGGAAAAACTCCTCCTTCCAGCATGAAGGGGGAGAAAAAAAAAATGGCTTTGTTTCTTTAGCAGACATTAGTCGGGACGGTTTGGGAATCAAAGTTCCCATTGTAACAAAAAACAATATAATCCCACTACTAAGCGCAGTGGCCAGGCCATTCACCGGGTGGTAACCGGCTACCTGGGAAGGAGCTGCCTTTCAATGGAGCTTCATTCACAATAAACATGAAAGATGTCGAAGGAAGAGACCAAGACAAAACTTGCCTCATTCCCACCCTCAACAATGGCTGCTATGAATTTTTTTTTTTTTTCCACCAGTTGATGTTTTTTATATCCTCTACCGGTGTAAATCTGCACAGCCCCATTGTTCGTGGGAGCGGGCTGCCCTGCGCTGAGCTCTGCTCTCCCCGGTCCCTGCTCCTTCTCTTAGAGGAGCCCATTTATGGGGCGACCGTGAAGGATGCGCCTCCAGCGGAGGATCCACAGGGAACACAACCCGCGCTGAGGCCGGCAAATGGTCCCAGCAGCCACCCGCGGGGCAGGGGGGAGCGTCCTGGGGCAGGTCCCCAAGCAAGTGCCCCCGCTGGGGACCGGTGTGCCGGTTAGACACCATTAAGTCACCCGGCTCTTCTTTTCCTCCGTGGTGCTGCCCAGCAGCTGTGGCATTCAAGAGCACCTGCTGCAACTGCTCCTGTTTCAATTTTTCATTTTTAAGCATTTTCCCTTTAATTTTTTTTTTCGTTTTTTGGAAGGCAGCAGAAGGAAAAATCAGAATTTGGGGGAGAAGAGGAATTTCCACCCCCCCAGGCCACCTGCCAGCCCAGCGCTACTGATGCCCGAGGCCGCTCTCCCTTCCCCATTGCTTTCGGGGTAAATGCCCATGTTTACCCGCTCTGCCCATGCTGGCTGCCCGTGCCGGGCGAATTCTCCCTGCCTCACTCCCGGGAGCTCCGGCACACATGTAGTGCCGGTGTCTCCATCTCACTAAGCCA
>VZSZ01004007.1:5735-155464 GCA_013398815.1 Ibidorhyncha struthersii
GGGGGGGGGCACAAGTGATGACACTTGGGAGCAGTCACTGGGAAGCCAAACAGCAACTGAGAATGCCGTGTCGTGGGAACGGCTGCTGACCTCACTGGCATCTGATCCTGTAACTGTATAGAAGCCAAAAAAAGAAGAAGTGTCCCCAGTCCATTTTCACACTTCACACCTCCATTTCTGGCTGCCCGCCTGCTTTAGTGTTACGGTTTGAGAAACCCATTCCAATTTATTGTCATTTAGACAACCATTCTATCACCTGATGACCCCTCTCCAGCTGGGAAAGTGAATCAGGAAAAACAAGGAAACCTGGGAGCTGAAATATAAACAGATTTAATAGAATAAGTTTAGATAATTAACATTAATAGCACTAAAGAACCAATACTGATCCCGATAGCAATATATACTATACAAGGATTATACTCAGCCAATTCTATCCATAGGAAGCTGCGCACTCTCAGCAATGACAGCAAACGTTGGACACTGTGAGTGCTATGGCTTCAGGAGGAGGGGAAAAGCTCAGGTGTCCGGCACTGGGGCAAGAAGTTCTCAGGATCACAGCCATCATAGAAGAGAGAAAAGTCCTCAGCAAACTTTCTGATTTGTATTGAGTGTGACCTTCATGGTATGAAATAACTCTGTTGGCCAGCTTGGGTCAAGTGGCCGCGTCTTGTTCCTCCTCATCCCTGCACCTGGCGAGCTCAAAAAACACTGAGACCTTGAAACCCACACACCATAGCTGGCTATAATGTAAATATTTTCCCAAATTCAGACACTAGAGTCTTGTAAAAGTGCAGTCTTCCCAGGCATTAGAAGAGAAATTAGTCCTGTGTCTCTCAAACCAGGACATTTAGCCATAGAAAGAACTCCAGGAGACAAGGGAAACATTTCCCCTTGCAGCCTCAGCACCAGTTAGGGTCTATTGCACAGTCTTCCAGATGTTTGTTGCTCTATTTGCATTAAATAGTTCATGCAGGTTGGCCTGAACAGGTGGCAAATTTACTGCACTGTAAATTACTGCATCATCCCTTTCAACTTTTTTTTTTTTTTTTTAATTAAAAATAGAACTACCAACATTTGCTATGCTTTTTGGAAAGGTGTCTTAGAGAAAGACACTGCAAACACTCCAGTTTTTCAGAATTTCTCTCTGTACTATTAAGACCTCATCATCTACAACAATTTCATTTCCATTTTGCTTCTGTATTTTTTCCTCTCCGAGTAGCTCATCTTAAATCCCAGGAACAAACAGTCCCCAGGCAGAAGCATCCCAAGAGCCTCTTAGAGATTGATGCAAAGTGATAATTTGTCTCACTAGGAATCTTATTATTTGCTTCTGGTAATATCAGATGAATCAATTTTTAGGAGGCTTCATGTTTCTGATATACACAGAAAACCAACCGAGATTGTGTAAGTATTTGCTCTTCACATTCCAGTACAGCTAATGTAATCCTGTATACACCAACTGTGGGTGATTAGTTGCCCTTGTTTGCATTAGGTCAAATTTCTTAACTATGAGAATGCTCTTTTGCTCAAACATCATCTTGAAAAATTTAATTTCAGCCATATTGATTTATTCCTTGCTTTCCTAGTGTCCTTTTGTTCATGTCTCCTAAATTATCATTTCTTCTAATAGCATTTAAAAGAGCTTTGTTTCTTTTAACTTTAGGACCTATCATTTAATTAGTCTTCTTTTCTTTTGAAGTCCCCTTTCCTAAAGATTAGTGGCAAAGCATTGCATTTTGCTATCCTTCCTTTTCAAGTGAATGAAATCGCCCATCCTGTGACTCAGCTACCGTTGCTCTAGGAATTACCTTCTGTGCATTATTTAAGAGAGGCACACAACGTTTCTAGTAATGTTCACTCATTCTAATAGTACCAATTTCAAAGTAGATTAAAACACAGTAAGATGCTACATAATTTAAAAAAATCTTTAACCTGAAAAAATAGAATTTTAAACCCCTTTATTGACAAGCCTTAAAAACGGTTTGTTTCCTTGGGGGTGATTTAGAGCTACTACTTGATCCATGGAGTAATATTAAACCTGACGAATTCCCCCTAAAGCAGTGGGCCTGAGGCAGAGAGTATGGCAGCACAACACCCCTGCAGTACTTCCTTTCTCCAGAAAATTGCTCGTTGGATGGTTCTCATTTCAGAATCTACTTCCTTTAGGTCCAAATTCATAAAAGTTTTAAAACAGCTCCTCTCTAAAGAGTCTTCACCCTTCACATAAAATAACACATAAACTTAACAAAAATTGTCAAAATGCAAGTACTTGTTTTCAGGGGCCATTAAAGATGATGATGAAAGGTGGCAGTCACAAAATACAAGTTTAGTCCAATGAAGCTCATCATCTGTGCTGCCTCTGCAGTTCATGGAGAAAGGCCAGGTCCTCCCGAGGATGTTTCAGAGCAGCTAGCTGGTCTCTACAATCCTGGGAGAAAAAAAAAACCCAAACATTTCTGCACATCGACTACAGAATATCCCATCCTCCCAGATTTTCAAATCTCTGTGTCTGAAATGGAGCCAACATAACCCCCCCTTTTGCATGGCGCAGCAGCCGCGCCCCCCGAGCCTGTTGCCTTCCATCTGACTTCCACCACCCGCTCAGCGTGGAAAGGCAGACCACCCTCAGCCGGGGGCAGAAGAGGAAAGGACAAGCTTCACGTTGGGTACGCGGGTGTGGAAAACCACGGCTTTTTGCTTTTCAGGGCATGAGGTGTTCTTTCTGAAGCCACGCGGTTGGGTGCAGCGTTAAGCAGCTTTCCTCCGGTGGCCAGCGCGCAGGAGCAGCAGCGGAGCTCCAGAGGACGGTGAGCAGAGCTCTGCGCTAGGGCACTCCGGTTAATGAACTGAAAATATTAACTAAGCCAACACCGGCCTAATGGGAAATCTGTCTCCGCATATGTTGCATAATTTTTATATTATTGAACCAACTAGGAATTGTTTAATCAACAAAGCCAGCAGGAAACCTTCAAAGAGCAGGAGAGTGAAGAGATGTGCGCTTGTTTGCCAGTTAATTTTGTGAATGCTCAAGCCGCTCAGGTTTCCTGTCCCGAGCAGGGCTTTCCACTTTTTGTTGGGCGACATCTTCAGTTTCTCTAGGAGGGATTTCTGTGGTCAGCTGGGGGCAACAGCGTGTGTCTATGTCCACCAGTTACACCTTCCTGCTCCCCTTGTGACCAGCTGCATTAAAGGAGCCGTTGCTGGGTCAGCTTGGATCTCACTAATAATGACTACAACATCCATTGGACGCGTTATTTTCGTTCAGGAGGACTGAAGATTTTTTTCTGTATTGGAGTAGTTTGCTGACCAAGCTGTCATTGTTCTATAGGAAAGATTAAATCTGAAGGCACAAGACATGCTTGCACTCTCCCATGAGAGCTCTTGCGTGAGAAGAAAACTGTATTTTTAAATTCAGATGTACATTCATTGACCCATTTCTATGCTTAAGTCAAAGTATGGTCAATATATGCTTGAATTTTAAAATACTTGCCGGGTTTGTTCCCATTCCAACCCTTTATCGGGGAGTGATTCTTTCTTTGTTATACGCAGTGGACACGTGAAGTGCCATAAAATCATAATACATGGCCCAACTTGTTTATCTTATTGTCTCATCTCTGTTTTCTAGACAACTCAAGTGTAGATTGGATATTAGGAAAAATTTCTTTACTGAAAGGGTCACCAGGCATTGGAACGCGTTACCCAGGGCAGCGGTGGAGTCCCCATCCATGGAGGTATTTAAGGTTCGTGTAGATATAGAGCTGAGGGACATGGTTTAGTGGTGGGCTTGTCAGTGTTAGGTTAATGACTGGACTAGATGATCTTACAGGTCTTTTCCAATCTAGGAGATTCTGTGATCTGTAAACTCTTCAGAGCCAAGACACGGTCTGATTTCTACGCCCAAAATTCCACCAGCTCTGAGACACCTTGGAGTCCAGAGACAAAACATTCATAATTCCTAAAATTATATAAACTTTAAGTATTCTCCACCAAAAGCTTGAAATTAGGAACGAACGTACTGTTCACCCTTTTAATAATGTCTGGTTCAACAGACAAACCAACACATCCTGATGGCACCCGGGTTCAGACTGGCGCTGGCATGTTTCCAGGCATGGTCAGTGGCAACCTGCCTGAACCCTGAAAGCAGACAATAAACTGGAGGAGATGGAGTAAATCAGAGATTTGCTTTTGACACAGTCATGTAACATCATGATAAAACTTTTTTTTCCCAGTTCTTATATGCAGAATATGTACTCCTCATTCTTGCATATTTTTTAAAAACCTACCAACTTGGTTTGACTCCAGAGGGAGTTTTGCTTTTAGAAGGAGGCTTGCAGAAACTGAGACACCAAAATTAATTTATAGAAACAACCAATGAGCTTCCCTTAGTTACACTATATCACATGGCATTTTTGCCTTTGCTTTATTTGGAAATGAAGAATAAATGTTCTTAAACAATTATCTAAAACTAAACAAACTGAAAGAAATTTTACGTTGTAAAAACTTTACATTTCACTTTTTACAAGTGTTGTTATGGGGATACAACTAAAGTTCCATAAATGAGTTATAGGCTGTAAATGACTTGTACTTATCCTTGTGTATCCTTTTGAAATATGTTAAATCAAATTTTTGAGACTTCTGCAATGTGCAATATATTCATCTTTATTCTACATAACATTCAGACGCAATGTTGGAGGATTTTTTAAAAATTAGATTTTATTTAGTTTTTCTATATATTTCTGTTCAGTGGAAGGGTTCCTAACATTAAAAGAGTCGTAATTGATAAGTTTAACTGATAGATTGGAAGCTGGCATAAACTTCTAATTAAATTGTGTTGAGTAATGCTGACAGACAGGTTGCAAACACCATAAAGTTACAAAAAAGAAATAAAACATTTAATGCTAAAGCTACCACGGATTCCTTAAAAGACAAGGTCAATCTAAACACTTCCGTAAACAGCTCTTTCAATCTGAGATATTTAATATGAGAAATTATTTTAAGACTGTTTCATAAAGCCTTTTAGTTAAGACAAATAAAAATAGACTACAGATTAAACACAGAGTCTGATTCTTCAAGCCTGATGGACAAGTCTTCCCTGGCCTTCAAAGGAGTTCCTTCCTGGCTGTGCTTCCAGGGTAACTTCTTCTGAAAAGGTATTGCAACTGTATTTTAATTCCTAATCAATCATTTAATTTCTTTTTTACTACAGACACAAAGTTCATCTAAAAATAAGCATATCTGTTTTCTTTCTCCTCTGAAGTTGACAGCAAAGTTTTTGCTAAAAAATAAAACTTGAGATCCCATTTTTAGTAACTTGCTGCTGATTGCACGCACCCAGATACAAATGAGCAATGAGCAATTAAGCTTCTAGATACACTAAAGCTAAATGAATTGCTTTTTCCAAAAGAAAACCAAACAGCTCATAGGAAGCAAGGCACTGGTAAAAGAAAGAAACCACAAAAGCAATAAAGAACATCATAAAAGTATTAACATTACACAGAATAAAGTGTTAAAGGACAATCTCCATTCCAAAGTAAAAATGATTTGCCAAAATATTAACAGCAACAAGTAAAAGGCACCCTTGCATTAAAGCCAGAGAACAAAGCACACTTTGGGTGAACACAGACATGTCTTGCACGATTGTGTCTTTCACTATTTGGTGATGTGAAGCCTGCGGCACTTGGATGTCAGTCCCACTGCCCCACCTTTGCTCCCATTAGCTATCTCTTTCTTGTAGCTCCCGTCACCAGAAGACGCAAGCAACTTCCAAAAGCACAAAATAAACCAGCTATCTAATTTCCTGTTGCCCCCAGAGAAGTGCAGGAGTTTAGTTTGAGGGGGGAAAGCTGAGGCATTTACCACATTTTATTTCATTCTGATTGTTTCCCAGGGAAGTAAAGGGCTCTTTGGTGGTCACTGGTGCCTGATCTTCCAGACAGTCTCAGGACGCCCACATGGGCATGCTGTTGTTCTCGTGGGTGACTCTGGGTGCATGTCCACAGATGACAAGAATACAAGCATTTTCTCTTGAACAAAATTTAAATTAAAGCTCCAAGTGAAGACCATGGCGCACGCTGCTGCTTTGCTAGCTTCTCACTCTATTTCCCTACAAGACCACCGTGCCGAGGCTCGGGCAGGAGGACTCCCCCTCCCCACCAGCCTGCCTGATGGCTACTGACATACCAAATACATTCGCTGTAATCTCAGTACTCCTTAGGTGGTACCATCTTTATGGTTTCCTAATGCAGTCTCGCCCTCATCTGAGTGAGGGCTGCTCTGGTATTTACCTATCATGGAAGGTTCCCCTCTTGTCAAGGCTCCCCCCACCAGACCCCAAAGAAATCACAACAAAACACCTCCCATTGAGCTTATATCCAACTCTGAGAACAACATAGCTAATGTCAGGCTTAAAAAGGATGGATACTTCCTCACAGAGTGGTGAGATTTCTTGGTTGTTTTTCCTGAGACATTTCCCCAGTCCATCTTTTGAGTCTGTTATCACGGAACCTGTCTTGAAAGGTTAAGCTTTCACCCCAGTCAAGACAAGTCAGACAACTGGGAGAGGGAAAGAGGAAGAACCCTGACAGCTTTACAAATAAGTCTATCTCCTATTTATAGTGGCCAAGCAGGAAGAAAGATGTGGACCTGGGACTATTGGCTCCTAAGGTTGTAAGAAAGAAAAAACATGTAACTTGCATACCTGTGTATACACAGATGCACACTATGTTATAGCTAAAAAATGTTCATCTATAATTGCTAAATGCTAATTTTGATCTGTTCCTTGGTTTACTGTTTAAGATCTTACATCTAACTGCATTTTGGAGTAATAAACATTTTTATTTACTTTTTCATTGGACTTCTTATTCTCCCAACATTTGCTTACTATAACCTTAAATTCCTGAGATACTGCAGCATTCCCTGTCACAACCTTTAGTAAGATAAAGTAACTATTTGTTACACATTCACCTTTGGCAATACGATTAAAGTGAAATAGTTATGACCCAAATTGTAGCTACTGCTGTTTATGATAAAATGAAGGTTTTTGCTTCTCATTTATACTATTCATTGAAGAGGTCTGAGAGACTCAATGCACATTCACAAATCAATGTACAACTTCTAAAGCCTGTATCAACAGTCTTGTATTTCCAGTTTAATATTATCATCACGAAGGTAGACAAACCCGACATCCACACAGGATCTGGCAGAATCACCCACCAGGAACTAGCACATAAGCAGTTCACAGTAATGAGGGCACCAACCATGTGAATTTTCCTTTTGGATCTAGGATAACTTGATTTGCATGGATTGTGCAAGTGGTTTTGCCTTTTGGACCTCTATCCTTGCCTGGGAAAGAGAACTGCCGTGTTAGTGGCTAACTGAGATGATGTCCACTCTTCCAACAGGAGATGATATCGCTGTGATGGTCCTGCCAGTGGCCACTATTAAATCCTGCATATCGTGTATGCTACAGCGCAGGGTAAGACTCCACAGAGGAGTAAACAACACTATTCCCTAGAACAAGAGTAATTCCGTATGGAGGTCAAAAGTGATAACAGTTCTGTAAACCAAACATTGCACTAGAACAATATAAAATCATTGCATTAGAAACTGGGCTAATTAAAGTTTAAATATAGTAAAAAAAAGAGTATTTTTGATTCAGCTATTATGTAAACAAGACAGACAAACCCCGCTAAATAACAACATTTATAGCTTAAGTACAACGGACTGCTATAAAGTCCTTTAAAAAGGACTTTTCCCAGTTTGCTTCCACACTTCTTTGGCGCCTTTAATGCTTTCTCTTTTCACACACTTCCAGTAACCTTGAATGCCTTGCTGTTGTGGTACCTGTTAATAAAGTTAAGACATGTTTAGCATTTACACAAAAAAGACTCTTACTCACACACTGTGTAAATATAATACGTAATGCAGTGCTGCTGCTCCCATAGTTTACACGCATAATAACAAGTTCTTGGTGGCAGCACTCCTCCCAGATTCATAAGCAGTAAGGAATCTTCTAACATAACTTCTTTCTCTTCACTAACTCTACTTGCGTTTCTACAGGCGTTAACAAGATAGTTGTAGCAATCATCTGTAGTATTTAAAAACGATGATGTTAGCTTGTTACCCTCAAACCTCGATGAATTCGGTTCCTCAGGACTCCAAGAAACTCGCCGTGGCTGAGGCAGTCATCTCCATCTAGATCAAAAATCTTGAAGATGGTATCCAAAACATTATCTGAGAGCTCCTGTCCTGTTGCCACCTTCACTGCTCTCTTGAACTCAGCTAGTAAAGACATAATAGTACATCACAGGTTACTGTGAACTTGTAAAGAAATTGGAAAGCACACGAATAGCAGGATTCTGTACAATTTACAAGGTCTCACAGGTACCCTAACTGGAGAATTTGGGATGTGTGAACTGGTAAACTCTTAGGAGGCCTCAGTTCATGCGTTCTTGAGCTTGCTTCATCTTGCATAACACTATCTTTATTAATTGTAGGATAAACTTTTGAAACACACTACTTCTCAAGCAACAGCAACAGTGATAATTTTTGCTAGAAATAGCTGCGTGCTGAAAACTCACATACTATTGGCTGATACCTGTGCATATGGGTAAGTGTTTGCCTCACTACCATCTCATAAAAAATACTACCGTTTTATCTTGAACCAGTTTCATGTGAATTCATTCTGCAAGAAAACTCTTCTCCTCAGAGAACAGTATTGTACCATATGCTCTACCTCAACCAACCATCCCCTCAGCAACTCTGTACACAGACCATCAAATGATCAACGCACTGTTTACAGCACATGGCTTTATATACCTCTAGTTCTGTTTTTTAAAGAAGCCGGCTACCCTCCTTTAAATTATGATGGAAGAGTTTATGAGGATTTATGGCAGAAAAAGCTGTCATACCTCTCTGGAGATCTACTTTCCTCTTCAGTCTTTTGGCCTTCTCTCTTTATACTACCGTATGCATTACAGGAACACCTACTATCCCCACTTCTGGTCTTGTGGTGTAAAGAATTAGGAGTTTTGACTCAAGGAAGATGAGGAAATGTGTGGGGTTGCCGTAAAACAGCAGACAGTAAGAGTGAAATGATTATTGTTCATTATAGCAAGCACAATCGCAATACATGAATTGGATGCATTTTGGAAGGCATCATGGAAGTGTGTATTTCAAGAAGGGACTGGGGGTTATTAAAATGTAGCAATATTGTAGATTATTACAGCAAGTTGACCAACTAAGTCATAAATACAGTAATAATGTGGTTCTGCTTTCATAAACAAGTGCTGTTTATAAATCGTGTTATAAATATGATTAGTTCTGAAGCTTAGTAGAGGAAAGAGCACTCCTGACTTAGCTCTCATCTTTGTCTCTTTGAACAATTCCTGAATAAGTGCAGCTTATTAATTTACAGTTGGTTTAAATATAATTAAGTTGAAAATCCTTCTGTAAAAGGATATACCGTGATTTGAAAAGGACATGAAATATGGAATACTTATAGCACAGTCTTAATTTTGTCTTTAAAAAAATGTTAACTGTTTCAGCTCTTGAAGCTAAACATAAATCCAGAGAAGAACTGCACTTTTTGGAATGGAACATGAAGGAGAAAAATCTTCTAAAATGGTGGACCTTCAAACCGAGAAGGGCCACCTTATCAGAGAGAAAAGATGAGCTGCTAACTTAGAAGAAAAAAAGGTCTAGAATAAAAGGAAAGACTGAAGGACTGCCTTATTTTTAGATAAATATTCATATGTGTGTGAATACACACATGTATACACATTCAAACAGCAAAACAAAGAACTTAGTGAGATTCAGGAAAGGATTAGACACGTATACATGTAATACCTGTGAGTTACCTCAGAAACTGACTGTTTTCGATCACAGTATGGTTCAGTGCATAAACAGTCACAACTGCCTGTTGGTTAGGAATGAGTTTTTACAAGGAAACATTACCAGAGTCAACATCAACTGTTGGCCTTATCATCCTTTGGCACTTAAAAATATGATAATTAATAGAGAAGTGAGCTAAACTCGTATCTCTCTTATAACTATTATTTCACCATTAATTTCCTCTCCACTCTTTCTACACCTTGTGCAAATAAAATATGTCTCCCCCCAGAGAAGGAAGATGTCAAACCAGACAGAGGAGGGCCATGAACACAGCTGGGAACTGGAGCACGTGATGGAAGAAGAGAAGGTGAGGGAGCTGGGGAAAACAGAAGTGTAAGAAGGGATCTCACTGCAGCCTTCAACTACCTGAAAGGGGTTATAGAGAAGAGAGAGGCACAGTTTTCTCAAAGGTGCATGGAGGTAAGACACAATCATTGTAAGTTGCAGCAAGGGTTTGACACAGGAGAGAAAAGTCTTCACGATGACAGTGGTTAAGCACTACAAGAGCCGCCCGGAGAGGCTGTGGAAACGAAACTCCTCCTGAAGGCTGGACTAACTAGTGATGAAAGTCCCAAGTTGTACATTCTCCCCAACCCCCTCCCTCTTTTGGCCTTCTTTGGTTCAAACCCCGTCCAAACATTTATCTCTCAAGAATACTGAACTCTCTTCCTGCCTTCTTGCATCTCTCTCACCTTTTCCCCATGAGCCCAGCAAATATTTATTTCAATGAACATTAATGTCTCATCAAATTTCCTTTGGAACTTTTTACTTTACTATTTTCAAATAACTTAGGAGAGCTGTCTTCCAAGTATAACAAGTAAGGAACAACCTCAGGATTATAACAAACAGCTTTAGTACATCTGTGAAACTTTTGTTGCATTGCTCCTGTTTCTAGTATATGGGAAAGAAGCAACTTCCCTCCTCCAAATCTTTATTTTAAACAGCACTTTACTACATTGTTTTTCATAGCCATGATTGCACAATGCTACAGAATCACAGAGAGAAGGCAGTATGGAGGCATAAGTAAAACACAGCAAGTCACTAAAGACCCTGAAAAAAAAGAGATTTCTATTGTTTAGTTTCCTCAGAAAACTGTTTCATTATGAGCAAAAAAGCCTTGTTACCATGAACTGCTACTAAAGCATGTATTGTTTCAATAAATCCTTCCTAATCTAGAATTCAGATTGGATTGAGAGCAGCCACACAGAGAAGGACTAGTGGGTGAAACATTGGGCATGTGCCGGCAATGTGCTCTTGCAGCTCATAAAGACAATTGCATCCTGGGCTGCATCAAAAGAAGCGTGGGCAGCAGGTCAAGGGAGGGGATTCTGCCTCTCTACTCTGCTCTGGTGAGACCCCACCTGGAGTACTGCGTCCAGCTCTGGAGCCCTCAGCACAGGAAAGACATGGGCATGTTGGAGCACGTCCAGAAGAGGGTCACAAAAAATCATCAGAGGGATGGAACACCTCTCCTATGGAGACAGGCTGAGAGAGTTGAGGTTGTTCAGCCTGAAGAAAAGAAGGCTCCGGGGAGACCTTATTGCAGCCTTTCAATATATAAAGGGGGCTTATAAGAAAGATGGAGAGACTTTTTACCAAGGCCTGCAGTGACAGGACAAGACAAAATGGTTTCAAACTGAAAGAGTAGATTCAGACTGGACATAATGAAGAAACTTTTTACAGTGAGAGTGTCGGGACACTAGAACAGGTTGCCCAGGGAAGTTGTGGATGCCCCGTCATTGGAAGTGTTCAAGGTCAGGTTGGATGGGGCTTTGAGCAACAAGTGAAAGGTGCCCCTGCCCATGGCAGCGGGGGGTTGGACTAGATGATCTTTAAAGGTCCCTTCCAACACAAACTACTCCATGATTCAATGGTCTAGTCTGCTGTGAGTGGTTCAGCATATGATAGCACATCAGAACTTACAAATCAAAACATTTTGGGAACTTTGTACTATTATTTTTTCATGAAATAGAATTAATTCAGAATAAAAAGCACTATTCTATTTTTGGACTTCATAGTGCTACTTCGGGATAACTTATTTACATGAATTCTGTAACAAAAATGCGTTTTTCTTTTTTTAAAAAATACATACAAAAGATGTGCAGCACTTACCCCGTTTAACAGGACGATTGGCTACAGTAAACATCTGCATGGCAATAGAAAAGTCTTCCAGGTTGTTTGTAAACTTGCAAAAAGTCTTGAATTCTTCCAAACTGATATTCTAGAGTATCACAGAATTCAGATGATATATAATGAGTAAGATGTTCAAACATGAGTAGATCTATTTCATTAAATCCGGTGGGACCTAGCGGTTAGGTGTGATTGCTTACTCATTGTCAATATTTGTATTTCTCAGTTGGCACATTAACATTGTTCTTATTTGCGTAAAATTCAAAAGCTGCAAAAATTCACTTGGAAACTAGTTATATTAGATACTTATATTCAAATGAAAACCTGTACATACAAACGAGGAAACAAAACAAAGCATGCTTTTTGTACCAACCTCTCCTGCCTCAATTCTGTCTTTCACGTTCTGCCAGTAAATTTCATTGTTTTCCTCATCAGTGAAGTACAGTAACCATTCTGCAAAGTCTTCTTTTCTCATGACATTCAGACCCTTTGAAAACTTTATGAATTCCATTTCTTGGACTTCTGTTTGCAGATTTTCCATGAATCTATAAGTTTAAACAGATATTATCCAACAGCTGATACTTGCATCACTGTATCACTACTACTACCTTAGCTACTAAATGCAGTAGACACTAACTCTTAATCACAGATACTATCAACATCATTGTTTAAAATGTCACTGGTTTAATTTTACCGGTGTGTGCAGATTAGTTGCCACGACTGCATTTCAATAATGAGACCAGTAGGGTGCTCTCTAAGTCTGCATTCATAGATGGCTGCTGCTAAGATAATGTATAGATCCACTTGGAATATAGCTTTTACTAATGTTTAAAAATGTGCAGATAATGAGATAAAATGATTGGTAAGGCAGTATTATAATGAATGAATAAAAAAGGACATAGTAACTAAAGGCCTGACACATGATTTATGAAATTTCATATTAATAAGAGAGGAATGACAAGGTTGGAAAGTGCCTAGAAAGATGAAGCCCTAATAATCACAAAGGTGAAAGAAAAGAGGAAACTTGAAATCATCACTGCAGGAAAAGATGGCTAAAAGCTTCAAAGACTGTAACTGCAAAGAGGGGTTTGGCAAATCATTTCTGCACTCACTACAGGATGGATTAGAGAAGATTACAATTGACACATACAGAGTTCGGAAGAGCACAGAAAATGATGTTGCAGGTGTTTGGGAAGGTAAGAAGAGAACTATCTGAAAAAGGAAGGGGTGAACATCAAGGTTCTTAGGAGACGCTCATTCTTTTACGAACAAAAAAAAAGTAGCACAAGAAGCAAGTAACAACCCACAAGTACAGAGCTAGAACTGTAAGCAGAGTTGCAGCTTTGAGTTTCCCCAGTTTGGTCTACGTGGTCATTATTGTTTCTTCTTGCCTGATGCAAATTTCAAGAAAGTAAAAGACAACATTGTGTGATCCATTTGGTAATTTCCACTTCAGAAATGGGGGAATCCAAAACCAAGTGATATTTTTAAAACATGAATAAAGGCTAAAAGCACTGATGCTTGCTAGAATCCCTTTAGTACTTTGAAAGAACCCTACTTTATTGAGTTGCAAAAATTATTGACAGGAGAGAATGAAATACTCCTATATTGGGACAAAGCAATCGGTTGGAGAAGAGGACAGCTAAGGGTCTATGTAGCAAATATCAGTAGAGGATCATTTGCTCATCAGTGTTTGCACAGCCTCGCTGGATTTGAGTTCTTTCCCCTGAAATTACAGCATTTTAGTCCACACAGCTATCTTTAGTTCTTTAATGAGATAACTTGGACAATTAGTAGCTCGAAGCTCTATGAAGTCTACAAGGGGTTAGCTGAAGACTGCTGTTGCAGCATAAGCTCTCTCTTGTTTTTTTTTCCTCTAATAATTAGAGCTGCACATGCAAATAATGGGCCAACAAATGCTTCATGGCTCGGGACATGCAGGTAAATGAAAGCCTGGCAGTGGAAGTGATTTTAAGTTTCAGGCTAGAGTTTTACTGGGGTAATACTGAGGAGGGGTTTGATACGCTTTCACATTTTATATGGCCGTTTTTCTGGTCCAGCAAAGGGTGTTACAAGGCTTCCACAACATAGTCAAGCACTGAGGTATATTCCTCCAGAGTCCACCTTAAGACCTGGCTCACTTTCAAGTCCCCCAACATCCCCTCTCCCAAGGGGATGAAATACCACAGGACCTGTTTGTGCCACCAGTTTGTGCTGCTACAGACCAGCGAGAGCATACTTGCACAGCTTGCAAACCACTTTTCGTTTTTCAGATGCAGCTCCTGTCCTTGTAAACTGTGAGGTGGCTGCTGCCTCTGGCCAGCCCAGCAGTCAGCATGTGCCAGGGAGACTGGCCAGCCCGGGCTAGCAGAAGCAGTCCTGCCCCACCGCCTGCAAGGGCCTCCCCGGATCCTGGGAAGGGAGGTCGAGCTGCGGGAGGGGAGAGACTGGCATGGACCAGGCATGTAGACCAGGCATGGACTCAGTTCAGCAGAGGCTGACTAGGGCCAATTGGCTGCATTTTGGGAGAGGCCATCAATGGCAAGGAGTAGATGGTATCTGGGATGTGTGGCTTGTGCTTGGCTGGAAGTCACAGCAGGGACCACACAGAACAGTAGCTGCATCTCTCACTGTCATTTCCAACCCGTTTAACGTCTGCTCTGGGGGAGGAGAAGCTGCTGAAAATGAAGTCACTTTCAGAAATATACCTAAAATGTGGATGTAAGGGAAACGAGACACCATGTGTTTTATTTTCTTGGCTTTTGATCTCTGAAAGGTGGCCACATTTTGCAACAGACTTAAGGTCTGTTACTGAAAGTATAAGTTATTTATCTTGGGGAGCTAACTCAGTCATTTGCTGTACTGGTCAGTAGCCACAGGTGATGACAAAATACATATTCTTCCATCTTTTCTAAATATTGCATTTCCTTCAGCAGAAAACCCTTAGTGACCTGCCCTATAAGGGCAGGACAGCTGAAAGACCAAGCGTTTCTACATGCTGAGGAAGGAGCGGGTGGCGCACCTAGCCACACACATCAGCCAGCTGAAAGATGCAGCAAAGCCAAAGAGGGAAGTGGAGGGTTTGGCCGTGGCATTTCTGACGTGTGCTTGTTTCTGCGCCCTCTTCTAGTTGGACAGTGAATGAAGCTTTTCCTTTCCCCAGCCCCACCGTGTGTCTTCCACTGCCTTTGCTCAGGCCTGGGTTCTTGCCCTTTCCAGCTGCTTTGGAGCAATGACACTACACCCTTCCTGTGCCACAAGAGGTGTGCATCTTGCTGCACTACATGGATTAGGGAGGGGAGCAGGAATTACTTGTTTAGGCACAAAAAAACTAACGGATACTTCATTTCAACTTGTAGACTTGCTCCAGGCAAGCCAGAGTGGGAAGATTTCCTGCTGTACCAAATGTTACTTGGGGCAGCAGCTGAAACGTGTAATTTAAAATTTATATGTGATAGTCTCCCATATTACAAAAATTAAAATACTATGAATCATCACATCAGCATTCTAGGTCACTCTTATTCCCAGATGTGAGAGTTAAAAATCCTAATGAGTTTTTTTTTTTTAAAGTGAAGTTATTAAAAGTTATTAAAAATAACTTTCTAGTTAGGAAGTAAAACTTGATACTTAAATGCCAAGACACCACTAGGGATACTTGGTTTTGTATCTTCTGGATCACAGTACGATGAGTTTCAGCTGGAAATTCCTTAAAAATTTCTCCAGATATTAGCAAAAACAAGCACAGGAATGAAACTTCTCCTCTCCCAAAGTCAGTGGGAACTTGGCCGGAGACTTTAAAGGGAGCCAGAATTCAACTACGGGAACTGGATTCTGATTGTAGATGTGCTCTACAATTCAAAAATAATTACACTGGGAATACTCTTATGCTACAGTAGCTTGAAAATAAAAGCAAATCATAAGTTTCCAAATAACAAAAGGGAAAGGTAAAGCATAAATTTATGAGATGGGGAAAGTCTGGGAACAGACAGCACTTTTTTTAAGATAGCCTGTTTTATCCACGCTCTCTAAAACACCCACGGTGAAGGCCAGTGGCCAAATCCATTATCGTGTTACAACAGTATCCAGAAACCTTATCAAGATTTATCCCTTATTTTGTAATGTGTCTACTATAGAAAGAGGGAGTCTCTCAAGACCTTTTGGTAACTCAGCTTTAATAGAAATGAAAATGTAATAAAAGTGGGGAGATCTCAGGAATACAGTTATTTCCCCTCCAACCTGAGATGCTGCAATTAAGTGCTAGCATTGTATTCCTTACAGCACACAAAGTAGTAGAATGAAACATAAAATGAAAAGTTAGGGAAAGTTTTCCATCCTATACCTCTTGACATGAACTGAAAGTCTGTTCAGAGCTATAACACTCTAATACAGAACTGACCAGTTCTTGTCACACTGATTTACAGGAAAGAAACTTAACAACAAAGATAGTGGTGGACATACCACCCTGGCATTTGTACTCTGCTTCAGCTCCTCTTTGGATACTGAAGTCCTTTTGAAGACTTGATAACCCTCTCTGCACCAAAAGACTGTTGCAAACCAGCTGCAAGGTTGCCTTTTTGCAATCTGACTGTCAAAACAGAATATAGAACATCTAATAAGGACTCAACCATTAACCTTTAGAGAACATTTAGATTTATGCTTGTAAATTCAGTTTTGCAAGCGGTAAGACAGTTAATCCATCTCACCATTTTCAGAATTACAGGCAAAACCCTCTTTGATTTACTGTCCTTAATGTTTCCAAACCAAATCAAATAAAGCCACTCCCTTTCATTTATAGACATTCTGTAGAAACTAATCAAGCTATTCCTTTGCTAAGTACATAGGAAAGGAAGAAACAGAGATTCTTCTCAACACCTTTGCTAAATACTTGGGAAATACTCAGATTCAGCTGTGATAGGAATATACAATCACGAAGCCAGGTTTTGTTCCCATCTCCACTTCCTCATCGTCTGACCCTGATTGCACGAGACGTAATGTCTACGTGTATTAGGGCTCTACATGGATAAACACACACATAGATACAAGCGTAGGTACAGAGACAAATAAAGAGGCAATCATACTCTATTTCTGCAAAGCACTTCCAAATCCCTAGATGAACATCACTGAAAACATACAAGCTACCATCAGCAAAAGCACTACCGGCTGACGATGCCACCTGAAAGAGATTCTGCATCCACTTACTGGCACAAACACAGAACAGCACCAGCAAAACGTCGGCACCAGCACTGTGGTTCAGCCTGAATCATTCTGGTTTCTTAAATGAAAGGTTTCAAATGAAACGTACCAAAGAATTCAAAATACTGAAGTAAAGAGACAGGACAGGTAGGGAAAAGGCATGTTTTGTGTATGGTTATACAATTTATGACCTTCAAGCTAAAACAGAAAATACAAAAGAAACCATGATTAAATAATATTTCTGGTGCAAAATTCTGGTGCAAAAAACTGATGGGAAGTTTGGAAGCAATAAATGAGGTAAGAAAATGCCACAAACTGGATTTGAAATGTTAATTTTCCTTATATGATTTAAAGATGCCCATCGTTTAACCATATGGGCAAGTACTTTTTTTATAAGTCTTCCCAGGAAAAAAATACAATGATCAGAAAAATTTTTGAGTGTTCTTTCCATACTCTGCACTTTTTCCTTTTTTTTTTTTTCCTTCAAGGACATTGTGAGAGATTTAAGCTTGCTTAGGGACAGATTGCAGAAAAAAATCATAGCAGTCGTAAACTGTTTAGGGAGTGAATTACTGTCTCCTCTTTTATTTGGGATTAGACATACTTAAACAAGATCAGTAAGGGACTTTTCTTCAGGGAAAAAAAAACAGTGGCTGTCAAGAAGAAATATTTGCTATACCTAGAAAATCAAATAGTTTTCTACTCAGAATAAAAAATAGTGCATACAACATAACTGGAAATTAAAGCACAAGTGAAACACTTTTTTGGAAGTGAAAGACGAAAAATTAGTTGTCTCAAAAAACAGGGAAAACCCATGCAAAAGAATAAAAAGCCTGTAATCCCAGAGAACTCCTGGCTTCATGTTTGAAATGTGACATTCACTAAGATGAGTCCTGGTATTAGAAGATGACACTTAGTGAGGTGTAAAACTGAGCGGTGGTCATCTGAAACACAAACTTGTTCAGGTCTTCTGAGAAGAAAGTCTCACCTGGTTAGAGCTTCTTGTATTAAACCCTTCTTTGTTACATGATTTTAGGCTTGCTGCATATTGTTTTATATTTTCTTAAACTGATATAGGAGAATAATAATTCCAGCTCCATTTGACTAGGAGGTAACACCTTTCCTAGTGATGTACATAAACATACTTCAGAATAATTTAGATTTAAATTTCCTAACTTTTCCAGGGAAACAAGCTGTTACTTTTGAAGCTGTGAATTATTATTAATAATTATCATATGGTCCTCATGTTAAGGACAATAGAACTGGCAAGAAATCATGTCGCGGTCTGCAGCTGAACATGTGTTCATGAGTCCCACCTTAAGAGCTCTGGAACCACCTTGTTACTACTGGAAGGACAGGATGGTGTGCATCCTGGATTCCTTCCACTACTTCTAAGCAGTCCCAGGAGAAGCTGCAGAACGAAGCAGGAGTCCCACCACTGCTGTTCAGCAGAGAATGAAAAGGAGTAGCTTTGGTTGCTGTTTTGACTATGTTCTGGAGGATAGTGAGAAAAGAGCTTGATACTAGTGTCACAAAATGCCTATGAAAAGGTTACTTCCATGCTCCCAGCAGCCAAAGAAAGTGATCTGACACTCTGTTTCATGGTCTCATTCTTTATGTCTGGTAAAAAACAGCCTGAGGATTGTCCTTGTGTGTATATCACCTACCTATGATTTCCCAAGAACCATGCACCAGGCGGAGATGCAGATGGAGCACGGCATGCTTAAATGCTTAACCATTTTCCCTCCTTATATCAGATCAGCGTGCCTCCTGTGTTTGGGGCAGTAGGAAGGGAGGCACAAGAGCTGGCTTACATCAGCTCCGCATTGCCTGAAGAGATGTAGACAGTTTCCATTTTCTTTGTGCCATCTGAATGCAAAGAAAGGAGAACAGGGCCAATTCATTGCCCTGATATACTGACTGTGGCTGTCTGACATTTTTAAAATGTTTGGACTAAGGGCTAAAAGGGTCAGACAACACTGGTGTACACGTAGATACAGGTGGTTGCACACTTACAAAAGGATTTTTAATGTCAGCCAAACTGAAAAGGAAGAAGCGTGAAGAAAATATATATAAGTAATGAACTGAGAACACTAGTCTCAGCTTTCTGAATTCCCATGTAAGTACAGTGAAATTTCACAAAGAAAGCATTCCTGCTTTTTTTTTTTTTAGTTTCAAGGACTCTACAGCACAGCAATATCTGTGTATTTAACTAATGTGACAAGTTTTAGTGTGTCCTAATCAAACCTAATCACCCCTACTTTCTACTAGCTACTACACTGATCAATGGAAAAGCTTTCTAAGCAAGAACTTGGAAAATGATAAAAGCGTTTACCATCATTATTTTCTGCTTTTGACAATGATCTATGTCTGTACAGCTCATCAGTCATCTCTTGTAAAAACAGCGTGGCACTTTGATCAAACAGCCAACAATAGCTTCCCACGTAAGGTAAAATGTTATGAGAGGCCATCAGATAGAAATCCCATTTTCTCTGAACAATAGGAACCCAGAAATGATGTGCTTGATTTACTTGCAAATAAAATCATGTGAAAGGTGATACCTTCACACAGGTTAAAAAGACAGCGATCCTTTTATTCACCTTTCTGCATGTTAAACAAACTTCACTGTCATGTTGCAACTGAGATGGAGTGTCTACGCAGTGATAAAGAGGCACATTCCAGCTCTACGAAACGTAACTGCCACTGTTGAAAAATTACCTGCATTAAACCTTACACTTATCCCACAAATTTTAAGAGCAAGATGTGGGAGTTTGATTTTGATTACAGGCCTCTATCTGTGTGGTAGGCAAAGGTCTTTAACCTACATGTTCTGAATGTACTAGTTACATAGTTTCATCAACGTCGTGCCTCATTGGGTCAATGTAGGATTTTATCTAAAACCTGAGGCTTTTCAGTTTACACTGTATATGCAAACACAACCTTTTACTGGTGCTCTCTGCCTTTTGTTTCATTGAGAGGGTCTATGGTATTTATAGAAAAGGGAGCTGGAGGCATCTTAAACTTATTTTACTCACTTAGATTCCTATTGAGTCAAAGTCTTCAAAAGAGAAAGGCTGTAAATTTGAAGACTGGTGTGTGCCAGAACCAGTGGAGCCAAACAAACCCTTGTTAGTGTTAGAAAAATTGCCACTCTTCCTTTTCTACTCTGGCTTTCCCCAAACTTCTACTGCTTGCAACAACATTCATTTTTAAGAGGGCTGACACAGATTCTCTGCTTCTGAGCATAAATTGAAGTAAAACACATTATCCTGATATATTTTTGCAGTCTGTAAATGACTGATTATTTTTGTAGAAAAGGTAATACTGACGTAGATAATCTACTGATGTTGTGCTGCAAGATGCGTGTCAAGATTCACATAGGTATTTAGGCACTTAACTTCCATTTATCCCAAAGAAAGACTCTGCATTTGGATTCTGGGCCCAAGTTCACATAGCAAGATGTGTCTGCAGTTCATACTAACAGGAGAAATTGATCTCCCAAGTAACAGGGAGTTTTAACCAGTTAAGTTGTGATGCTGTGTAGGTGGCGGTCATCATTACTGACTGAAATAAACATTGGAAGAAAGAATCTCATCCAATTAAAACACTAACACCTGATATCTGGTTGGGTTTTCAAGTCGAAAGCAACCACAGCAGAACTTCATACTCTGATGTAGACAAGGATTACACCATCTTTCTGATATGTATATGACACATAAACTGAACAATTCCCTACACCAGTCTTAGAACTTTCTATTAACTTCTGATTTTGCAAAGCTTACAGTGAAATAGATGGGTATACAGCACTACGTTTCTGGGAGTAATGGCCACTTGGTATTCTACTGCAGTTTCAGTCTGAATTGGTGTTTACCGTCTGGCTCAATTCTCAGTTCTGACATAAGTGCCATGATGTATCTGCATAGTCCCATTGCAAAACTCGTTCAAATGGTAAAGGAAAAGGCACAGGCACAGGTTTCAAGAGAAACTGGAATTCGAAGCAAGTAGAGAAGTTGCCTGCAGCCTACCATGATAGGTGTAAGGAGGAGGGGAGGTGCCTCAGCTCAGAAAAGGTTTTTTTTAAACTGATTATCAGTCGCCTTTTTTGTGATTTTATCAAGAAAAATATTCATGAATCATATTGTCTTAAGGTATGCCACCAAACAGCTGCCAAGAATGGTAGTCTCAAACCTCGTGGCCTGCAGACCCATTGCTGCTTTGGACTTATCATGGTGCTCAACTCCTCCTGCAGACAGCAGACCCCAGGAGCTAAACTAGAAATTTAATCATGCAAAATCATGAATAACTTCCTGCTTCATTACCTGCTTAACTTTCTGAATCAGCTCAGTGTGGGTCAGATTAATGCCAGTGTTGGTGCAAAGTAGAGAGGATAGGAACAGGACTGGTTGCTGTTAGGCTTGCCTAGCTGAAAAAATACCTGAAAAACTCAGAATAGCGAAGTTTTTCCTTTCCTTCTTTTCCAAAGAAATGTACCAGCAACATGGTATTAACACCACAGCTTTCCAGTTCTGCTCCCTATAAAACAAAAAACTGTATGATTAATTATTATGCATTGTATGATTATTAATATCTATTCACCACAAATCTGGAAATATGTATTTGATCTAGAATTTCACAAGACATACTTGCAATTTTATTACTGTTCCCAAAGCTATCACACAAGATCTCAGAGCTGAATAATTCTTCTGCATCAACTGCTAACACTGGATTATATGGTCTGCTTCTAAATATTCTGCATGAAAGATGAGTGCAATTTACAACCACCTTTGGTGTATTTTATTATTAGAATTGAGAAGGTTGCTAGTTAAATCTTTAAATACCTTTATGCTTCGGTGAATAGAGGCTTAAAATATAGTTAACATCTTTGTAAAAGAGCTTTTATTCGGATGTTTCTAATTTGTTACAGCCATTTAAAAAAATTCATGATAGTCTGAAAAACAAAACTAGAAAAGTACAAACATTCACAGTGCTCAATTGTAATATGGTCTTACAAGGCTTCTTGCAAATTTTCAGTGTTAGTGACTTTTCTGTATATTTTTTAAATCTGATGAAAAGATTTCTGCAGAAAAAGGATGCACTTTATTTCGACTCAACAGCATCTTTAACAAGCCTAAAACCACACATAATGCTGGATTTCTGTTCTATTCTTCTTTCAGCGCTAGCATACTGGCATTTCTTTGAACGCAACAAAACACTAAGCAACATGAAGAGAGATTTTTTTTTTGTAAGTCCGGAGGGATTTCAACAAACTATTCTTATGACATCTAAATAGCCTCTGTGTCTTTTATCTGGTTGAAGAGGTAAGATGAAAGACAAGAGTCTATTCATAAGATTTAATACTAATGGTTATTTAGCTTTCAGCATCATCAATAACAAGTCCCATTAGTCCACTGTGTGTTTCATGCTTACTGCATATGTGACACAGTTATTTTATAGTTAAAGAGGTAACATTCCTCATTTCTACTGCAAGCTAAAATTCACTAAATGCCAGTGATACGAGTTATGTATGAGCAAACCTAGAAAAAAAACTTTTCAAGGCATATGCAAACTGTACTTATTGAACTTCTATCATTTAACTGCAGGCAAAGAATATTTAAATACCCACAAGATCCATCCTTCTAAAGTTTAAACACTTCGGATTACTGTGAAGACTGATGCATAAACATTGGTATATGCTTTTTTGAAAGTCAAAAGTCAAACATTCATGTATGCTTATTTGAAATTCAAACCCAAACTATTTATGTCAGAATGCAAAGTTTTCCAAGAAGAAACAGAGAAGAATCCACATATTTCTCACTGCAGCAAGATTCTAATCTGCTTTTTGTGGTTTTTACTTACATGCTTAAAGGAGACTTGAGAAATGCAAGAAATAAATTTGCTGATGTAATTTTTAAAACTGAACTCATCAGTACACAATTTAATGCTTCCAGTTTAATTACTCCATATTAAAATCAGTGTTGCATTGAAAACAAACTGAAAAATGAGGTTTAAAATAACATTTTAAAAACTAAGTCTGTGACAGAAAAAGTTTTTTCTTCTGTTCATGTTTCTCTAGTTATAAGCTAGAAGAAGACATACGCACGATCTCATCTTATCTAAGATGACAAAGCCTATCCCTGGATTTATAACAAATATGCACCTACTTGTTGGCTACCCTCTTTATCAGTTGAAATTCCAAAGTGGAATTGGCAGATGTCCAAACACTATGTTAGTGAGAGTTAAATGTATTTTAAAACTACAAAACAGTACATTTCTTTAAAACCGAATATGCAATAGGAGACCACAGAGACTACAGCTTAAGGGTAAAATTTCAAAAAATTGCTTTTCCTAGAGTTAATGCTATTAAATTAAAGTACATGTTAGTACATAATTCCTTTTTGTCCACAGAATCATTAGGAGCTTTTGCTGCTGAACTGTATAAATTAGTACTGACATGACAAATCTTTGTTAGAAGATAATGAGAGCTCTGTTAATATTTCCAACACCTCACCCTCCTAAGCTTAGGTAAAAGAATAACTTACATTTGGAATGTCTCCCTTGGCAATGAGAATGAAATGGTAACCTAATCCTGGAGCTCTATAAAGGACCAGACTGGTAGCTTTGAGTCACAGAGCTACTATCTAAATTGAGTGAAAGTTTGTACTGTGGTGTATCTGGTGGCTTCAGCTCCAGGAGGGTGCACCACAGCACCTTCTGGGGCTGTGGGCTTTACAGAAAGCTGAGGCACAGAGTGGAGAAAGGATGGTGATGTTCTGAGTCTCATCTTGACACAAGCATGGGATGGCGCAGGGACATGTATCTCAACTGGGGAACTCAGACATGTTCCAGGGTCCATTGATTCTGACAAAGAATCCTAAAGACCAAGCTCTGATGCCACACAAGTCTATAAGAACTAATGAACATGTGTGTACATATTACAAACACAGGCTTATTTTCCTAGAATAATATTAACACCTCGTACACTTTTCAAAAGCACCATGAAGTGCTGAATTATGCAACTTTTCCTTTTTAAGCGAGATCAGATAACACAACATTTATTCCTTATTACCCAGACTGTTAACATAGAAGCCTGATGCTGCAAACACTGAGTCATGGGCACACACCTACCTAATCCCGCTCCCCACTGAGCTTCTGACATTTAGGACCTGATACTGCAGCAAGTAGCAACAAGTGTCACTGAGAACAAACTTATCACACAGTGAGACAGGATTTTCAGAATAATGTACCTAACCGATTTTCAAAACTCATCTGAAATGTTAATAGACTTACTGTCTCTAGATTCTTACCACCTTTCATTGCAGAATTTGCCTGAGGCATGACTGGAAAGCATTCATCATTATTAAATCTGTAATACGTTCCTTGTTCTCTTACTTGCTTCCTGGGAGATGCTTCTCATTACTGTGCAATGTCTTCTTTTGATAGAAATTGTAAAAATAATACGTATTTTGGATTTAATTTTTTTTTGTTAAGATAGAAGCAGAGCGAATAGATGCAGAAGAGGGGCAGAAAAGAGAAGAGGGTCAAGAAGAACAATATCTTAGTTTCTGCCCGCTAGTGATGTCTCAAATCTTTCCAAAGGTAAGACTAAATCTTTGCAAATTTTTCTGAGACCACTTCCCTGAAATGCTCTTTCTTTTTCAGCTGCTAGGTCAGTCAACTCATCATGCCAGGCTTCTATCCCTGGAGGCAATCTAGACTTTGATCTAAGCAGCCTAGCCTCAAACACTGCTCAAGAGCATCCAGCTTCCTGTCATTTTGAGAGTCTCCAAGATGTTGGGATATATCCTACAACTCAGTTCTGGGAAGAAGATTTAAAAGATGTATCCATTATTAAACTAATCCTGCCAGGCACAGCTAGTCAAAAGAACCATGAATGGGCAAGCTAGTGGGACCAGGAGATCCAGATCTCCAAAAGCAGTCTTTTTGGAAAAGCCCAGACAGCCTCAAGTGGATACCAGAATGAACAATGCATCATTTTAGGATGAATCAGCTTTAATCCTGTACTAAAGTTTTTCATGTTTTGCAAGACACTTTCTTAAGAGGTAGGATTCAAGAACACATCAGGTCTGACACTGACAGGGTAAACTGTGCACATTTTTATTCCTCCAGAGGGTATAATTGACGCTATCTGTGAAGAAATCCGATGGAGTGTTTTCTAAGCAATAAACAGCTTATATCCAGCATTCAACAACATCCAGCATTCCCACTATCTGGGGATTAGCTGTTTTTTAATGACAACTAATGCCACGGAATTGCTATGCTGTACTGTCAGTGCCTCTAGCAAGGAAGAAGATGTAACTTCATGGACGTCCTCAGCTTTCAGTGTGTCACCTACAGTTCTGCATCAATTCATGAGGAGGTACAGAATACAACCAGTTTCCAGCCAAGTGGGCTAAAGCTAATCTGGGAGCAGACATTGTAGGAGATACTTTACGCCAAAAATAGGAACAGGTTCAAACTAGTCTTGTCGCCAGCAGGTTGAGAGGAACCAGATCCTGCTGTTCAAGCAGTCAGGGAATGGCACTGTTGCGCTGTGAAGCCTGAGGCTGCCTGACCAGTGCACCACTGGCAGCAGGGAAAAACAGCTTCTATACACAGCTGGGGACAGTCCCTCACAAGAATCCAGGCCCTGCCTCCCGGTCACGCCATGGACCCCCCTCAGGATGTATGACATCCAGTGAAGCTTGCTCTTTTGATTAACGTGGACTTGGCCTCAAAGGCAGAGCACACCCATTCTCAGCACATGCAAACCTCTCGCTCTCGGTGCTAAAACTGGTTCAGATGGACTGTGACCAATTCCCCCACCCCGCTGTCCAAATGCATCCCCAGGCAGCCCGTGTTTGGGCAGCCATTCCAAGTTTCGGTGATCACAAAATGCCAACTGAGCATGCTTACGTGCACCATTTTCAGTTTATTCCAATTAATTTTACAAGCGAAGGCACTAGGTAGCCTTCAGAGATTATGACCAAATTCTTACCCTCTTGAATCAAGGACTAAAGCTGTTAGTGCAAAGCTGTTAGCGTGCCTTCCCTGGCCTGGCAGGAGCCCACACTGCTATCTGGCTTCTCTAGCTATATAGTTTAAAGCCCTTCAGACTACGTTAAGCAGCAGAGACTAAAGGGCTAGCCTTGCCTCACACATCTGTGCAATGGAAAGCAATGTTACCGTGACCACAATGGCCTTCCAGAAGAATTCCTCGTGAGAGCCACTTTTGCTATCCAAGCAAAATTTAATGTACGTGCAAAACAGGTACCTAGAAAGATGTCAGAAAGCATGTTTCTTTGTCTCTCTTGAGGTTATAATGTCATCAGATCATGTGGAAAACCAAAATAATTTCCTTCTCCGTAAGGTAAACGGTGACCCAGAACTTTTTAAATAGCTTAATATTTTGAAGCCACATGGTTTGGTTCTTTATGGGGTTTACCTGCCTGGAGAGCTTTAAGGTCACAGGAACTTAAAGAGCACACAGGAACTTTGCAGTGCTCCTTAATTTAAAGTACTTAAAAGCTTTTCAACAGATTTAAATGTTAATCTGCTGATACAAAACATACACGTTTACGTTGGAGAAGACAGGTCAGGAAAAAAATGTGCATTCCATCTGAACTGAGAGGTGAGAAGATTAGTGACACACTCTTTCGGGGAGGGATATTAATTCTAGTCTTGGACCAGATTCTTGCAAAATTCGATGTGCTGCACCCCTGTTACAGAGTATTACTGCATGAGAAGAGCATAGCTCTCAACCACCATATTCCTCCCTTCAGTTTAGTTATTCTGGACCCAGGGCTCTGCAGACTTTGAAGCTATGGATAGAAAACTTTAAACTCATTAAAATTAATTAGAAATTCTAGGGAGCAGATGGACAGGTTATGATGGCCTGCAGAGTCTCTGTGGCTGAGGAGATGCATTGCAATGCTGCAACGTCTGAAGGTCCAAGTGTAAAACCTTGTGCTGACCAGCTAAGTGGTCATAAATGTGTGAATGACTAACGTCGTTCATCACTGTTAGGCCAAAAAAAAAAAAAAAGAAAGAGAAGTAGACAGGTTAAAACAACTGATACACAATCAATAGGAGAATATCCATGTGTGGGTCTAAAAGTATACTGCTTATAGTCAGACTGAGTTTTAGTTCACATGTTCTCTGTTTAAAAGAGATTAATAACTGTGTCCCCAAGTACTAGTTAAATGTTTTTAAAAGAACATGTACATGAGATACTTTGTATGAAAATGTGTTCATTATGGAATCCAGAATCATATGTTTAATCATTTGGAGATGAGACAATGCACTTATTATTTCCCAAAATGAATTCAATTTTAAGAACAAATACAGAACATTCTGTGTTGTAATTCCTTTCCTAACAATAGCTAAAATTATTTTCTAAGTTTAGCCATTACACAAAGCATATTAAATTAGAGTTATTGAAACTACTTGATAACTCATTAATCTAAATTGAAGGGCCCAAGAGCGAAGTCCCTGATCTAGACGACTGGGCTGTACCATAGATATCTGCAACCATTAGCATTATTTTCACTACCAGAACGTTAATGCACGTGTCACTATTACAGTATCCTTTTAAGGAACTCAGGGCATTAATACAAAAGCCACTAGTGCTGTTCCCTGGGTAACACCTTTTTCAAAATACACCAAACTCTTCTAGCTCATACGCTTTCCTATAACGCTCTGCACCACTTCCAGGTGAGGAGTCTGCCTCTCCTCTTCTGTGAAGCACGGTCAAGTGCTCAGCTGGATGTCTCACATGAAGCAGAACAGTTGTGCTAGGAAGCCAGGTGCCGCATTTCCTCTGGGCTATGGGAAGATGGGCGAGGTGAGATAGTCACCGCCTCTGTTGACTTCTGGACTATTTTCTCCAGTCTAGTTAGAAAGAACCAGGCTGTCACTCTTGTAAGTCTGCATCTCTCCTTCACTGTCTGCATGCATGCCTGGGCTATGAGTAAATCAGATTGCCCGCTCTGCAAAAGTCAGCATGGAACTTCCCAAAAGACTGGGCCAGTTAAGGCTGGGCAGATTTTTTTTGCTTTTGTTCCAGCATCGATAATAATATTGGAAAAAGAAAATCCCTCAACTGAAATATATTTAATCTGGATAACCAAGTCCACTGCCATCCCATTCAAGGGCCATTACTAAGTGGTGAAATTTTGAATTTTAGACATGTAGGTCAAAGTGTCAGTAAAAGAGGCAGAGATATAAGCACCCTGGGAGCACAGCAAACAAACTACTATTTCTCTTCCTAATACAGTATCTCAATGAGTATTAAGTCGTATCCTGATACAGTAAATGAATGACTGGGACCTCTCTCTACACACTGTACAGGGAACATACCTGGATATACCTGGTGGTTAAATAAACTTGCAGACTACCATTTATACCTTATTTTCATAAATCAGTGACGTTTTCCATCTGGTATTAGAGACGAGCAAACTCCTACACAAATTGTGAAATTGTTGTGGAAATAAAGAACTATCCCGAACACTAAACTTCTGTTGCAGTACCTCATCTTTCCAAGAACACAGTCAATTTAAAAAAGGAAAGAAAATAAAAATTAGAAGAAAAGTGATAATTTGGACTTTGCCAAGTAGAAATATAGAGACCAGAAGAATTTCAAGATAGCTGTACTCCCCAAAGCTATTTAATTCTTCTTTTGAGCAGACTATAATTCCATTTATAATCTGCTAAGAAACCACATTAACTAATATTTTCTGGTTACAAAAAATTCAGATTTTTCTCAATGGAGAATTCTGAAGACAAAATTTGAAGCAAGACAAAAACAAAATAAAGACATTCAGGCTCAGGTATTTAATTAGCTCCCAATAAGTGTATGCGTTTATAACTAAATCTGTCCAACTGTATCAAAAGTTTCTCTGGAAATTTTATACTACAGCTGTGCATTCATGCAGAATAAAGATCCTTTTTCTTTCACTGTCATGGCAGTTAAGTCTCAATTGAAACTGATTTTGAGGAGCAGACAACCCTATTAATCCTAACTATTTTAATCTGGTGATTGATGAAAAGATTCAGGAAGGCAGAGGGTTGTTAGTCAGTCAAACAATTTTTAACTGAACTCTGGATGCATATTGAGGGAGCAAAACCTTTATGCATCAGAAGACAGTTTTAGTTTATGCCTAGTAAATATTAAAGGTGCTGGCAATACTGCCGCTTCCATTTTTTCCCCAGGGAGGTGAAAAAGTAAAGAACACAAGCTGGACCAACTCTTTGTAGAAACTGCTGATGCATGATAGGTTTATAAAGCAGAGCCCTGTATAAATTTCTGATCGAATGCTTCCAACATGAGCAGTCGATGTCCCACACCTAATTACCCATTTTCAGTTTACAGCTGAAAGCAAGTCTGTGGTCAGAAAAATATCCCTCAGCTACCCTATCCAATTTAAGCACACAACAAAAGCAGCGCTGCTGATGCAAGCAGCACCTTGTAGTAATAGCTGGAGATAATTCATCCGTACTCTCCCCCTCTTTCACTCCAGTTCAGCAGCTGCTTGAGGTGTTTTCACTATGGTCAGGACTTCCCCATCTCTGTTTTCAGTCTCATTCAATCTCATCCAGGCTACAGAATATCTTGTCTCTGAGCTAACTAGAGACTGCAGAAGAGATGGGAGTGAGCAAAGACTCCACTCGGGGAAGAAGGTAGGTTACGCTGGCAGGATTCAGGGGAAAACAGAGAGAAGAGAGCAGGCATTTACCTGCTCCTTTCACTGACGAGCTGTATTTGCCATTTGCTAATGGTCTGCAATCCAGTGAAACTTCCAAGCCAGTTGGAAGATCATACTCTAAGATAGTTTCCTCTTCTGGTCTGCATCTAAGCCCTTTCTTTCTGGAAGTGGCTCTAATTAAAGTAATCCTTGCCTTTGTCACCTCAGTGACAGCAACTACATTTCAAACCAACTCCAGATAAGCTGATATGACTGCAACAGCAGCACTTAGGTAAGTTTAAGGTGTCAATTTCTATTTGGAAAGCCATCTTTTCTCATACAGAGATACAGAGTTTTTTCTGAGTTTTTCATAAATATAAGAGAGTGACTCTGAAACAGAGGCTTACTAAATAACGGAGTGACCACACAGTAATAAAATACATTAATCGCATACATTTCGTCAGAAGATCCAGAAATGACAAACATTTTTATTTCCCAGTTAGAAAGTAGTTGACAAATCATGCACTTTCATTTAATTAAAGTACTAATACTGATGCTTCTACACTTATCTAAAAACTCCGAAAAAACCCCAAAGTTAATTGGAAATATGACAATGCTTTTGTAAATAAAAATGTATCTCTATTTCATACCCGAAATACTGTCTCGTCTCCAGCTGTTTTCACATCATCTTCCTTCCCAATGATTCTCTGTAGCTGTATTTGTTAAAACATGAAAAAAAAACCACAGGAAAATTACAAATTTGGTCTTACAAGAGTCTCCTTTTTCAGAAACTTGCATTAATGTCACCTTTTCTTCATTATAAAGTCATTACATTTCTGCAAGATTCTCTACTTATGACAAAATATTTGCATACTTAAGGATATTTTGCTATTCTTTCCCAGGAATGTCTTATCTACTGTGGTTAATACAGTCAAGCAGAGCATGTGAATCTACCTCTTGCAACCCAGTGCTTACTCTATTTTTAAAAGAGATTTTCTTCCACTAGAAGCTTAGCATTCACTCCATAAGATTTTGAAACTCAGGGGTATAACATCAAGGGTCATTCGGGAAATAAAAATTAACCTGTGATTTTCATGCTGTCCTCCTAGGCAGCTTGACATAGTTCTGCTGCAGACATGATCTTCTAGACATGAAAAACATACCCGTTCCAATGAGGTACTATACAACTAACAACAAAAAGGAATTTAATTAAATAAGCAAATATATTTTCAGAACTGGCTTTAAGCAGAATGTGGTTTGAGTTTCCCCTCCAGCCCACAAATAAACAAAACTTGAATGTGTTAGCTAAGAAGATTTTTAGAAGTAGTGAAATGACTCACATTTAAAAACATAACTTCCACTGTCCCAAGTACAGCCTTAACCTAATATAGAAAGTGCTTTAATTTGCAGCACCTCAAGTATATCATAGCTGCAAGGTTTCTTTGACTGTATTTTTGCTTGGGAGGTCAACACTGCCACAAGAATGAGTGATTTAACTTAGCACAAGATATACCTACCTTTTACAGACATGTGCGCAAATCCTCAAAAGGACAGCAAAAATGAAAGACAAAGGGACTTATTACATTTCAGGTATAGATATGGACTTACATTCTGGATTTGGAGACTTTAGGAAAGATGCTTTTAACACTCAGTGTTTTTGAAGCTGCTGGCTTGCTTCTGAAACATTTCTGAGTGATTCCTCACCCTGCCCATTAAAACTAGGAAAAAAAATCCATGACCAAATTTGCAGACCCCAATTTGTGGGGTTTTCAAATCTCTTCTTAGGGCTTTATTTTTTTTTCCTTTTTTTTTTTTTCCTGTGGTGTTCAGAGAAGCTTGTAAGTAGCGAGTAGGAAAAATCTGCTAACTGTTCGTATTGCCAGAGGTCTTCCCTTGGCCTTCAAATTTTCACTAATTCACCTGTGTTGGGTTTTTTATAGCCTCAGTTTTTGAGTTCCTCAGCATGGTTACTTTCTATTATTATTTTTGAATGGCATGCCTTGATAGTATTTATCAAAATAAATACTGTAAAACAAGACAATTAAACAGTACTAGTTCTTCCAAGTGTCTCCAAATTCTGTTTATTTTTGCTCACTTACAAAACAATTGTCTAGTACAGAAAAGCATTATGAATTTCTACATAGCAAAAAAGCAATATAGAGCTCTGGATAAAAACACAACTGCTTGTCCGTATTCTCACTGAAAAATTACATCTTTTCTTACCTGAAAAATCTGTCTTTTGCTCACACACAAGAAATACAGCTGCAAGTACTTTCCAAAAAAGAGAAAATACGTTTTTTTTTCTCTTTTGTATTTTATTTTTATATGACTTTTAAAAAAATCTGCAGAGACTACTAAAGAGCACATACACACAGTACAACTTTTTTCACAAGTGTTCTGGAAGATTTAGCTTATATGTTACACTGTATGTAAATCCTTATAGTGCTTGAAACTATTTCCAGTAGTTAGCTGTTTTTTTCCAGCACAGTGCAGCAACTACTCACAAATGGAGAAGAATTCTGCCCTTGAGAAATGGACTTTCATACTCAACTGCTCCATGTAACATTTATCTGTATTTAATATTTATATCTGTTAATCACTGGAAGATACTAATGGCTAATTCAAAGATAATGAGATCTGTTACGCACAACTGATGCCTCTTTACTACAGACATACTAAGAAGTAATCTTTTGTGAAGATGACAAGAGCTGGCAGAAAGGCTATGTCAGTCATTAAAAAAAAAAAAAAAAGAAGGTGGTGATTTTGCATGTTCCAGTTGTTTAAGAGAGGTTAGTGTTTGTGGATGTTCTAGGACCGCAGAGGTGTTCTGCACCAAACCATCGCAACTGCTGACAGTGTCAGATGCTGGTTCATTCAGCCCTAGATGAATCTCTACAAGTTTTTTGTGGTATCTACTGTCCAGGACAAGTGTATAAAGACAGTCTATTTAGAAAGTCTAAACCACATACCTCTTGCATGTACCATCACAGTTACCCTACCTCCATTACCAATAGCTTTGAACTGTCATTAATTTTACTTAGAAATCTTTCATCAGGACAGAGTTAGGGAAATTCCTCACATGCTGGGGATTTTGGGATCTTTGGTAGCCTTATTCTTGATGGGAGGTCTCAGATTAATGTGCATGGGTTATTATGTGCACATCTGGAAATCCCCTTCACCAAGCCTCATGTGAATGTCTTGGAAGTGCAGAGTTCACAGAGGTATCTTACTGTCCTCACAAAGATGCAGATCATATGACTCTGAGAAACAATTCTTTGCACTCTGGCAGGGGCTGATTAAGGGATGGCAGCTAACATCTGTGAACATGCCATTTCTACCATGTCTTCTTCATCTTGGAGTTGCAGGGCAAAGCAACAAATCCTTGCGGATGCTCACCTCAGACTACAGATTGCTGTGATTCTGGGCCCTAATACCGAGATGTTTCTTATATTGTGAATGTTTACCACTGAAACATGGGTGAAGCAGAAATTAAAAATAGACTGGCTTGAATACAAAGAAGTAGGGAGGAGAGAGAACAAGAGTCCGTCCCTGGGAAGGGACAGAATCTTAACTCCTACTGGAAAGGAGGAAAATGTGCACAGAAATTGAAAGGCTATGGAGGACAAGATAAACTCCTTCAAAACACGGAATTGCGTTCAAGATCTCCTTTCCTGAACGTTAAATTTATGCTAGTGAAGAGCACTGAGTATACTGGGAAATCCTGCATCTCACACTCCTTCAGTGTCTGATTCATCCAGGTCTGAACAGCCTATCTCCATCATGTGGGGCAGGCGCTAAGGACTTGGGTTGTAGAGTCTGTGTGTCACCTTTCCTGAATGACTCACGTGACACATCTTGTGCCCGTTTATCCAGTAACAGATGAGAGTAGATATACACAATTCAAAGACTGATGGGCATTTTGCAAACAAAAAGGCAAAGTTCTTACCTCAAAGTATTTACAGTCTAGATCAACAGATAACATAGACATACATAAATGTCTACTTAGTAGAGCTGACAAAGCAAGAGAATGAAGTAGCACTGAAATTTCTTTTCCCATCACATCCTCCTTACAGTAACTGTCCCCTAATTACTGCTTCTTCGCTACTCTTTTCCACTGCCCTTTCCTTACTTACGTTTCCTGATACTATTTTCAAATACAGTGTGGCAATAACTATAGAACAGCTAGACGTATTTTTCTGAGATGCCAACTGGAACAAGGCAAGTGACAGATTAGCCACACAATTTACTCATTTATTAGATATACAGAAGCTTTCTATGATGCATACAGAACTAGAGTAATAGTAATTACTCTAAAAAAAATTAACGCACACACATTTTTCCAGATTCTTGCATTCAAAAAATTTTATTTTTAAACCTAACCTATAAAAATCAAGTTTTGCTTTAAAATAGTCACCACTTATAAACGTTCAGTAAACAGTCATGTGAGAAAACGCATCTTTTGACTAGGTTGCATCCTGTGGGACGACTTTGAATTTAATGATTCTTGTGACTTGACATAGCAATTTATATGTTTGGGTTTTTTACCACTGTGTATTAATTTATCAATACAGCCCCTAAAGGAAATGCAAAGTAAGAATCTATCTAACTAGAATAATTTTCATTTAATTTGATTGCCTTATACAGAAATCAAATTATTTTTAATGATTTGTATAATGTTTTGCCCTCTACTTTTGATGACTTTCTGTTGTTCATACTGGCTGACTCGATTAGAATTACCTGAAATGGGTAATGCATATTAAATATATAACATACTGGACATCTCCCCAAGAGAGTTGTGCTGTATTTCTGCAAGAATCTCCATATTTGCTTAACCAACACAGTACGTATTTAAAGGAACTACAGTTAACATGGCATTTTTGTGCAGAGGCACTACAGGTTGAACATGTTCGCTGGGCTCATGGACTTACTTTCCGCTGTAACATACTGGTTTTTAGGCGAACAATACAGCCATAGCAGGCATATTTTGGTGATCAGGGCACTGCTACTCTGCTAACAATTCACTAGGATTGTATCAGGTTTAGCAGGTTAAAAATAAAGGCTCTAGTTAGAATTTGATTTATTTTTAATGAGCAGAATAATTAACATTTTAACAGAGCAAATTCTTCATGCCTAAAAGATTTTGTATAGCAACAAATGCATGTAGGGTATCTGCAGGCTCAGTTAGGGGCTTCTGGGAACATTGCCTTGGGAAATGGTCTTATTTCAAGTATTATTTTCAAATAGTAGTAACTCTAAAAGTTTTTTTACAATATTTTAAATTTTATTGAAGTACGACTCATCAACTGTAATCTTGCTAAGGGACAATTCACCGAAAAAATGGCTATCTGCAAAACATATGGCAACAGCTATTGTATCATTAATTCAGTTTAAGGCTATGAAAAGTACACTTAAATATGATTTTGGTAATTTCTCTATTAACAGGTACATCTTTTATAAGTTTTAGATTCTATGGTTCTCTAGAGTTGAGGCATTAATGATCATCTTTAATTTTATCCTAGTGACAGAAAATAATTTGCATTGTAGTACCCATTTCAGCTTCTTATAAAACTGGCTCTCTAATTACCTCCAGTACAAATGAAGGATCTGAATTAAGCTGAGGGAGTCTATTAAAAATTGTGCTTGTTAATTTTGCATTTGACTGTTGATGTAAGTATTTAGTTAACAGTCTCCTTTTAAATACTTAAAAGTTGAACAAGCTATATAATTAAGCATATTCTTCCTTAAAACATCAGAGCAAGATTTTCTTTGTTTTTTAACCATCTGCCTTTTTCCTCCCTATTTTATACTGGAATATATTTTTATAACGGAAAAACTGCTGTTAGTCTCCAAAATGTGAATTGGTAAAAAACCTGTGCAACAGCAAACAAAATTAATAAAACCGAAGAGAGGATGGTGAATTAAAAAAAAAAATATTCAAAATATTTAGAAAATAGAAGACCTTTCCAGGTGATTATTTATATTAGCTCATATGGTTAAGGGATGTACACAAAATTCTACCTTCCCAGTAACAGATTTTTAGATACAAGTCAAATGTAACATTTAGAAAACTGGATTAAAATATGAGTACTTCTATAGCAATGCTTTGGTATCTGCTCCTTTCATACAAAGTTTTTTGGTAAGCATGTGATCATAGACTGGGCTGAAAAATAGGCTTGAAGATTTTAATGAATCCTCATTTAGCAAATACAGCCCATGGAACTATTTAAATGCTTTAAAATTAATATGCATATAAATACACATACCTTAAAGAATTCTTTCTTTTCAACTCGTTCATTGCCATCTACATCCAACATTTTAAAGGCAATCTGAAATCCAGTCTGGGGTTCTGCAACAAATTGCAAAAGAACTTTATTGTAAACACACACACACACTAGTACTTAAATATTTTAATGCAAAAAGAACATTGCCTACGGTTCATTTCTCCGTAGTTATGCAGTACATGATATTTTCAGTAAACCATATGTACCTCCTCCAATATAAGCAGACTTTTTAAACACCTTTTTACTACCATTTCAAGGGATAATTAACGCAATGGCAAAGCAAGAAATGCCAACAGTGCCTAGGTACAGCCATGAATGTCCATCTGAACCCAACGACTCTGAAAATGTTATATGTCTTACTGTCCTTGTCTTAGATATTCTCTACGGATGTCTCCACAATCCCATGTGACTTCTGAAGTCTAGCTCTGCCCTGTTTATTAGAGCCCCTTTTCGGGTGAGAAGACTGGAAACTGCCATGAGAAACCAATAATTATTCCCAAACTGTGTGAAAGAGCTAGTGTACTCCTCAGGTACTTCTTGCATGTGTTACTGAATGCCAGTGTTTGCAGTCTTCCCCTGCAAACAGACAGATCTCGTAATCGCAGCCAGCTCTCTCGGCTCCTGCTCCCACTGTGTTAGCCCCAGGCCTTTTTTTTCTTCCCTTCTCCTTCCTCCCTAAACAATGTACTTAAATGTTACTGAGATGTAATAAACCACTCTTTCTGGCCTTGTTGGACAAGGGCATGTTTTGCATGACTCCCATCAAGCTGTTTTTTTCAGGAATTTTATACAATTTTACCCTGCATTTCCTTCCCCAAGTGGATGTTTCTTTTCAACACAAAAATGTAATGAGTTCTGAATCTTGCAGGCGCTATAAAAACACAGTGTGTTTTGAGCTCTTTCCCACAATTTCCTGATCTTGCTTTGCTAACAGGAGGTGGCCTTGCGCATTAGCAAGCCCACACAGGAGCAGCACGCCGCTGAAACGTAGTTACAGTTCACTGCAGTAGCAAGCACTTATCCCTGGAGCAGGTGAATTAATTCTACAACCCAGTCAAGTCAGGCATTAATATGAAAGCCACAGACTTATCGTCTCTAGAATATATTCATGTTTCGGAGAACAATGTTGGACTCAGGAGGGCAGTGAAGCAGTATCTCTAAAACACTCCAATGCCTTCAGAGTTTTTCTTTTGGAAATATATTCTTCCAGCTCCATTCTGTAAAGTTTTAAGTCTTGCCTTTTTTTTTTTTTTTAAGAGAATCTTTCTTCAACGGGAACAAGCTAAAGAAATAGCCCATTCCTTTTAAAGGGTAACAAGATGGTTAAAGAAAGTAATATTTTTACATTTTACAAATAACTACATCTTCAGCAGCCAACTAATGTTCTCTGTGGAGCAACCTTGTGATGCAGGGACATTTTATAAATACCATTGCAATCTGCATAGCAGAACCCTTCTCCAGCAACTGGGTTGTAATAATCAAAACTGGCTTTCTTTCCATGGAAATGCCACACGCTACATTTGTGTTACTAGTATAAAAGCAAGAAGAGCCTGTCCTGTAACATATTTAGCGCATACAAGTATTTGATATATTTAATAGTAATTCATACCATCTGTGTTGCAATTTTCAGATAAGAGAGCTGTTACTGAAAATATAGGACCTAAAGCTGCCTATACTGTTCAGAGATGACATACTTATCTGATATGATGTAACCCCAAAGGTATGTGTTCGTAAAATAAGCATAGTTCAAAGACTACCTCAGATATACTTGTATTTAATTAGAATCAGGCAAAATTCCAAAATCTGTACATAAGAGCTTCATCTCGGCCGTGACTGCAGGTTAGACTTAGTTGCTTCCCCTCCAACTATTCCTACATGGACCAAGTTATCAACTTGTGTGACTCGCTAATTGAAACAAAGCTTTGAGTAAAGCTGACAACTTCAGGGCTTTACCAGCAATTCCTGGAAATTAATTCACTAGAGCACTGGAAGAAAAAAAGACAGTGATGATACAAGGCACACAGAAAAGAGAAAAAGGGATCACAGGGGCCAAAATAAAACCTTTGTCTGCCACAAAATTACATTTTCAAGTTCAGTGTTGCTACAGACAGTGCTTTTGTATGACAGGCGGCATGGCCTGGTCAGCAGTGTCCTGGAACCGGGACTCTGGAAGCCTGGTGACTCTTTACATGTTTCCCTGTTGCTCTGTTGGTGACTCAGAAGACATCATTTAAATATTAATGGCTGCTTTAAGAAATTTCACATTAATTCTCACTAGTGAGAGAGACATGCTGTGTAACTGGGGGCCGACTGGCACGGGATACTTGTTAGGCAATGATAGAGGCACTAATGCTTGCTGGCATTTGCTTTCAAACTGATCGCTGTCCTCTGTGTAACCAAAGCAGCAACTGCATTTTTATCCTGCACCAAAAGGTGCCTTTGTTTTTGCAGTTCAATACATTCTTATATAAATTCTGTGAAAAATAATGTTACTCTATTGTCTGGAGAAGTGGAACAACTTGCCCTGATACTGCTTCAATTTTCTAATTGTTTCTCCCAGTAAATCAGCATGAATTTACTTTCAGCAGCCACAGATTTTTAAAGAAATAGAATCTTTGGCACCTATTTCTGCAACTTTAATTAAGGTATTCTTAAGTTATGTGGTTGTGCTTATTTAAGAAAAAAAATCCCTCTTAGAGTTGCAACAAATATTTTTAAATCAGCTTTCTAACTGGGCTAGACTTACATTATTTCTGATTTTAAAAAGCATTTGAACACATGGTATAACTCATGTTCAAGTTGCTTGTAGCAGTGGACAGTCACTACTGGTGAAACAGTACAGTTGTATGGTAAATAGGTTATATTAATTTATATATACTATGCAATATTGTGTATTAGTTGAAGTTCCTAGTAGGAACGAATGCAGTTCTCCTAGGAAATGATGTAAGTTGTAAAAGGCCTACCTAAACTCTGCGAGAGGTGTGGATGACAGTCACTGTCTTTGAAGACTGCACTCTGGAGAACAATACTACCTGTTCTTACTACACCGTGACACAGTGGATTTCTAGAGCAAGGAAAACTTGTCAATTTGTTTAAGCCCCTGACATGGTCCTCGCAGCGACGGAAGTGATGAGGCTCAAGCATCTGCAGTCCATTGGGTTAAGAATGACTGCTTCCTTCTCTCCTTTCCCCATCCACTGATACCACGAGACCTAGTACACTTGGTTTTATCCCTTGCTTAAATTGTTTTACCTGTGTAAGTCAGTCAAACAAGACTGCATGTGGACTGTTATATGGACATGCATGCGGGCTGCTTCACTACTAGTCTATGGGTCTCACTGCATAACGCTCACTGCACACACCTTATCTCAAATCTTGATATTTTCCCGCCTACGCTGGGAACAGCACAGGGGGGTGGCAAGCAGGGCACAGAGTAAGTATGGGTGAGGAAACCCAGAAAATCCAAGATCACTTCCACTCACAAACAAAAAATGCCTGCTGTTTGCAGTTTAAGCACGTATCAAACAAAAAAGTTTTTTAAAAAATTGTCTGATAGAGAAAAAGGAAGGAGACAAAGGAGGGGGCAGAAATACAAGGAAAATACTTGGAGGAAATAAAGTCAAAATGAACAAAGCAAAAAAAGGGATTAAAAAGTCAAACAAAAAGACACTGCAGAAGTCAGCTGTTTATGTATAGCATCCATTGCATATATGAACACATGAACAACAGGCAACAACCTTTCAGACACCACTACAGCTTTTCACACCACTATATAAGCTGTATTGTTAATATGTCATTGTCCAAAATAACTAAAACTACTATCCAGGAGACAAATTATTTATCTTCCCCCACTGTTCTTCTTCCCTTTATTAAATACTCCTGTAACCAATTACTCCCCTCTCTCAAAGTCTCTTGAAAAACTTTACTGATCCCATGGCGCAAGGATTATCAAGGATTTTGAAGTACTGCTATGGACCAACGATGACACTATAGAAGTACATTGCAATCAATTAAAGTTATATCCATTTATATTAATTATATACAATAGTTTACATTTTACTATAATGTGGAAACACAGAAGTTAAAAAATATCAGAAAAAGTTCCTAGAAAGCTGCTAGTAGCTGAGTATTTACACATATGTATTTTAAATATGTAATACTTACTTGTAAGGATTGTCAACAAAAATAGGTACTCTGCGTAAGATATCAACCCTGAAATGAAAGAGTTAAAAAATGACTTGCAAAAAACCCCTAAGAAAACTTACAGCAAGACTTGAAAGATAAAATCTTATAAATATAAAAAATTTAGTTCAACATCATATTAAATAGGTTATTAAAGTAAGCCACATTATTATTTAATAAAGTTTTTACTTCTGTTTTTAGTGCTCTGAAGGTAAAATTCCCTATCCAGAGACTCATCAATGTTCATGTCTAATCAAGAAAGTAAGGTTTATTTGGTATTAATAAAAGGCCTACACTAAATCTTTGGATTCTCACTGAAAACATTCAATGTTTATATAAAAGGCAAATAAATTAAATGCGCTTTGTCACATTTAGTACCTGGGAGGAGAACCACTCTAACGTTACCCTGAAGGATCAAAGTCCTCCATCCTTTGGCAGGCTCGCGAAGGCGGAGAATAGCTTCCCTCTAATTCTCAAGGGGAACATGGCAACACGCAAAGCTGCCAAGCTGCTAGATTGTGCTGATAGTACTGCTGGGCCATGTGCCAAGAGGAGGAGGCTTTTTTTTTATTTTTTTTTTTTTTCAAAAATAGGAACATGTCCTTTCTACAAGGTGAAAGTATTTTCCCCCCTTTTGAAGGAAAATTCCAGTGTTTTCCTTTGAAATGCCGCCTTAAGTGAAAAGCCTGAACAAACACAAAGATGTGATAGCGTCAAAATAGAGCGTACAAGCTAAAGATAGAGCGCGCATAACAAGGGTGGTTAAACAACAGAATCTGAACCATCTGCCCTGCAATAATGTTTGGAGAAAAAATGTAAAAGGCTTTTTAATAAATCACCTTTTGAAATAACTGAGCTACTTTTAACTTGTGAGCTAAACATTGTATAATGCTGAAGCTGCTTAAATAATGAAGTTCAAGCATGCCTACCTGTGCAAAGATAACTAAATATAAATTATAAAAAATAGTTTAATTGATAGATAAGGAATCCACTTAAGCTTCAGTGATAAACAATTGACTTCTGATAAATTACTATGCAGAGTCAACAGCATTTGTATTTAACCTCAGATAGGGACTTAACACTTGAAGTACCAGAGTTTAGCAATATTAAATTGCTGAATGCAAGAGTCTGAAAATCTGAGAACAAGACTTCATTAGACAGGTCCAATGCTGATCCTACTGCCAACTCATTCTGGTTCCATATCTCAGCTTTCCTCTCCATCAAAATAGGGCTATTCACCCTATTATCCACCATGTATCATGTGTAAATCAGCACAGTACTACAGTCATACTATACACCGTGGAAATAAAAAATACTTTCATCTCAAAGATTTAGGTTTGCTTACAAGTTTTAGGGTTACTGCCATTGCAAGAATGTAAATTATTATTTGCATTTCTGTAAAACTTGGAATCGTGTTCCTAGACAAAGTGTCTGGGATTTCTACAAATTCAAAACGAAACAAACAGAAAGAACTCTTACCCCATTTTTTCAGCTTATATGCCTAAGTATAAGACAAGATAAATAAATGGATGGAGACCAATAGGGGAGGAAAAGAAATCAAGCAAATAGTGTAATGGGCAGTGATCAAGATTCCTGCTCCCTAATTTTGTTTTGTGTGTGACACAGCAAAAGAATGTTTAAAGGAAGAACATAAAGGAAGACAAGGAGGCAACTTTTCAAATCTATATAGAAAACAGCTTCCAGTCATGGACTGCAATGGTATCAGTATAAACATCCCTGCCTGAAAATTTAACCAGGAAGTGATGAAGGAGAAGTGGGAGTCTGCTTCTCAGTTGTCTTGAGATGTGCTGCACAGGGATACTAGGGAAGACCTGGAAAGTGAAGACAAGCAGCTTGCGTTTGGTAAAAAAGAACAAGGAGAGCCCAGTGCTGGGATACAAAAGAAGAGATGAGACTCTCAAAGGAGTCATGTAAGAAAAATATATTTATCAAAGCATTTGAAAGGATATTAACAAGGCAAATATGTTTGTTAAAGTCAGAGAAAAAAAAAAGTTGTAATAATTGAGATATAAAATGTCGAGCACCTGGAGAATTTTAGCTATATGGGTAGACAGGGAACATTGTACCTTATAAAATTTTGCAGAAAGCATCTGCAAAATTTATATGGAGATGGTAGGATGTAAAGGCCAACTTAAAGACAACACCCTGCTTATTGGCTCAAGGGAGAAGCATGATGGCTCTATTCTCTTGAATTGCAGAGGGCTGGAAAGAAGAGCCTTGCAAGAAATGGCAGGGGTGAGACACAGACTCTGTTTTCATCATCTTATTGTAAGCTGATTGAAAAGTTGCTATAGTGAAACAGGTAAAAAGGTAAATATAATAAAAATGTATAAAAAAAAATCTTGATTTTTTGTTAAAACCTGTCTCAGTGCCTTAAAGCAAATCCACAGCCTGTCTGACATTTTCTGGCAGACTGATTATACTAAAATCATTTGTGATAAGGTTTTTTTTAACCGGTGGACTCATTTCCATAAATTTTTTTTCTTTTAATTTCATTGTCCTTTTACTACCTGTAGTGAACAGCCAATTTACCTTATCCATAAAGTAAATCAAATATTTTGGTAGTTTTCTTTTTATTCTACAGTAATCATTACAAAGTTACTCAAATTAAAAGAAGCAATGCAACAAATTATAAAAAACCCCAAAACACACAACATAGAAAATTATATTAATGTCCAAGCAAAACTGAAAAGATAAAAGCTTCACATATTGTTGAATGACTCAGCATGCTTGCAGCCAAGTATTTGCAATTAGTATTGGCAAAATCCTGTCATTTTCTAACACTAAATGAACCTTCCCTATCCCTCCCTGGAAATCTCTACCCTCAAACTTCATAGCAAATGCTGACAGTACAATATTCTTATTGCTGAATAAATCATAAGTATACCCACAAAATATGACATGAATTTTAAAACTGCCCACTAGAAGGCAGAATTCCCTAGCGTTATGTTTTACAAACTGGACTGATGACAGTTTTCCCTCTACTTACTCGATATTTAAATAACAATTTGAAGGAAGTTAAAATAATCTTAGCTAGACTGTGGAACAGGTGTAGATTCATTATTCTGGTACTTATAAAAGCAGTATTTAATACTTATATATTTACATTTTTAAAATGTAATAATAATGCATCTCAAAGCAAAACCATCAAAGTCATGACCAAAACCTGTAAAAACTCCAGGTGTTGTGGAGACATATGCATGACTACACTGAATGCTCCTGCATCATCTCAAACTCCTACCTGACCTTTGAAGGACAAAGTATTCAGACCCACAGTCCTAAGCAAGGGGAGATCAATGCCTTATCCAGAATGCAGAAGATGTCGGGCTGAACATATCACCGAGCCCACTTTCTGCCAAGCAGTCGGCTGGGAGAGGTGCAATGGAAGGAGGCTGCACTAATTTGCTATGTTTTCACTTTCTGTTGGTGGATTCCCAGTTTTCGCAGGCAGAGTGCTTTGGGGATTTGCAGTGTCAACCACTAGAAAAAGAAAGGCTCTAAAAAAGCAGGGATAGAGTACGAATATCCAAGAATTAAAGACTGGGAATCCTTTAAACCCAATCCTGGGAAAGCACATGACGATTAATAATTTGAAAAGGCAGGGAATGACTATTCAATACAAAACCCAGCCTTCCCTAGGCTAGGAAAAAATTGTTCAACTTGTTCAGAGATATTTCCGGGCTGCTGGGTATGCTGAGGCTTGCAGGAGTGGACTGACAAGCAAGGCACCCGGCTGAAGACCCCTCCGCGTCTGCACAAGGATGCAAGAAATGAACCGCAGGCAGAAGAGGCCATGAGGCCAAAGAGCTGCAGGCTGAGATCGAGGGCTGCTCTCTCAGCACAACCTGCCAGCCATGCCCGTGGAACTGCTGTGCGTGGAAAGAGCGTGGCTCATGCCTCCCAAGGAACTGCAGCAGTGCAAAGGCAGCTTTATTTTCCAGAAACGTCCATGGGATAAGGGATTCAGGCTGAACTCTACGATACAGAAAGTTTGTGAATAGACACTGTCGGTCTTTCTCATTAGTTTGGGGATGTCAGCCTTTGTTACTGGTGAAATGCTTAATTACTCATCTATTTGGTTTCCTTGATCCTCTTGTTTGTTTTCTCCCTTCAATTAATTTATGCTAATGACGTGTTTATTTGGTGTTCTTTAATTCCCTGTTGTTATACAAACAGTATCCCAGCTCTCAGAGTTTTCTCTTTATGTAGCCGGCTACAAGGTGGAAATGCTGGGTGAAAAGAAACAAAAGCACATCCGTGCTGCGAGAGGCCACCGAGCTCCTGAAGAGGGAGAAATAAGTTCAACTGCTCTTGGAATCAGGGATGTCACTTTACATAACTAGATACAAATTTTATTTTTATTCTTAGTTTCCATGCATTTAAATTATATAGTGAAACAGCAATTTATTAACAAGTCTTAAAAGTCCATTTTGCGCTGAAGTCAACCCTTTAGCCCCTTTCTCTTCTCCAAGTAGGCTTTCCAATTTCTATCATGTCTCCTCCTGCACCTCAGAAAGCTTTCAGTTCCCAGCCCTGCCTCTTTACTCTCTCTTGCATAACTGAGAGATTTGCAAAGGAGGCAGCTACTGGCTAGATGGGGATGGAGTGAAATCCAGGAAATCTTTAAAAATACATTTAATTTGTACCATATAATGAGATAAAAAGCAAGATGTATTTTTCAGTACCAAAAGTGCTCATTACCTTTATCACCAAGCTCTCTAAAAAAGGTCGGTCCTGGTTTGGCTTTGGCAACACACAGCAGTGCAGCATCTACCTCCTTTAAAGACACAAACAAGAAAATATAAAGCCAGTTTTGACAGAAAAGTCTATTCAGTTGAGCAACAGAAAGAATGCAAGTTCTTCTGAAGGAAAGGAACATTTTGCTTACCTTTTTTGTCAGTTTCTTGGCTGAGGCTTTACCTATAATAAAAAAAAATCATCATCATTCAATAACAAACTGACTTTAAACTTTGATCAGGTTCTGTGGCATTTCTTTATGGGAAAATACTAAGTAATACGAAACAGAGTATTTTGCAACAGGCAGTTTGTTTCTAATTCCCACAAGGGACAATGTTTAAAAATAATATGAGCAGCCTGTTCAAAAGTTCTTGCAACCTAGATGAAACCACAACCCACTTTGGTATCTATGACTGACTTACTAGTGTGATTTTGCATACTTTGAGCTACAAATGTAGTACAGATTCTAATGCAAGATTATACAGTAAGAAACAACAGTACTATTTACAAAGGGATTTGCATGCACACATAATAAGTGCAGTTTGAGTATGCAAAAGCTAAGACATAATAAAAAAGAAAAAAAAAAGTTGATGTTTCTATTACGCAGAAGTAAACTGAACAACTCTGCCGCCTGAAACAGCATCAGATGAAACCATGCAAACTCCTAAGTGTTTATGAGTAGGTTCAAGTCTATACACTCAAATAGAGGAGCCACTGGCGGCACTATAGGTTGTATCCCTGTGTAAGTCACCCGTTTGAGGAGGTGCGATGTACTCTCAGTGGAATGTTTCAGCTGGTTAGGCCAGCCCACAGAAATCCTGTGGTCATGGACTGGCAGGAGCTGTGCTCCATCCTTTCTCAGTCGATCTGCCCTATCCCACCGGTCTGTCTCCTCAGCATTTCTCCTCACAGGGTTCTTAAAACCCTGTGTCCTTCACTCTTACCACTCTCAGCCCATTGCTCCTTTCCTTCATCCCCAGTTCCTCTGGATTCCAGCCAGCCATTCCCTCCCGTTTATTCACACTGAGTAAGCACAAGCCGAGCTGCTCGCATCTGCTCTGAGGACCGATGGCCCTGTGTGCAGCAGCCCACTTTGCTCCATGCTCCGACTCCAAAGCGTACTCTGCTGCTTCACGGGCATCTTGCACCCGAAGGCTCACCAGCGCAGCACTGCTGTTTGGAAACGGACGGGATGGAGGCAGCCTGGTGGGCAGCTGCCAACAAACTTCTACCAAGCATTTTTACAGGCCCATGATTTAGCCAGAGAGAGGTGCATTCTCAGTAAAAGAGTGAATTTCCATAATGCTGGCAAAAGACATGCCCAGCTGCAGGGGGTCTCCACTAGCAAGTTTTGGCTTCGGACAAGGGAAGCTGCTGGAACATCTCAACCAGCAATAGCTCATTTTCCAGCACAGGCAAACCAGTGCCCCGGCCTCTGCTCCTTGAACTGGCAGTAACAGTTTTGCTGATAAATTCCTCTCCCCCCACCCCCCTCCCCCCAAATCAGCCTAAGGCAGACACCTGGCACATAACATTGCAACCCAAATGTTTAAGTTTGACAAAAGCTATAAGCAACTAAAATTAGGGTTTTAATACTGGAGTGTTGAGTGACCCCAGCAACAGGTGTTGCCAGCACCACCTGTTACTGTGGATGAATACATTTTTGTGCAGTGCCTGTATGTATATTTACAACACACACACACACATATATAAAGCTTCACAGATACCTTCTAGCTCAAAGGAAGTTTGAAATCCTCTACTCTGCCTTATTTGAGATAAAAGAAGTCAGACTAATAACAGTCTGGGAGAGCAAGTAAAAATCTCTGCAGCCAGCAAGGCTGAGTCCTGAGCAGTGCGATGTAACACCACAGCTCAACACTGTTCACTTCTGCAGAGCACTTTAATGAACAGCTATTTAGCAAATTAAGTGATTCGGATCTCAGCTTTGAAATGTCACCTCCTCCATACAGTGCATTTCAACGTGCAATTAAACTACAGCAGCTCTTTCGGCTCTGGGAGACCCACGTGGCGAGAAGCCTTACAAGAGGGAATGAGTCAGGCTGTAGGTCTGCGAAAAACAGTATCTGAAAGAAAAAAGGGAAAACCACCTTGCAGTGATTTTCACTGTAAATGCTCTCCGTAGTTGTCTGTTTTGAAGCCAGCCATGCACTCTTACTTGGTTAACAGTGGCTCCACTCGTTCCTTTCTCCTGGTGGCCCCAAGAGCATCACATCTGGGACAGCAACTGCCACCGCAGTGGTGTACTGGGCAGCAGCCTTTTGCCAGCATCCAGGAGGATGACAAAGGGAGAAAAGCTGAACTCTGCGAGCTGGAACAGCAAAGCCATAAATAATTGTTGCAAGGTAAGGAGAAAGCACTGGGAGCTACAGCTCAGACACTAGTGGGCCAAGTTTGTGAGGCTCTACACTTAGTTAAGTCTGTGTTTCTCTTCTTCACACTATATTCAGCACTGTAACCTTGCAACACTTCAGCTACCCAGTTTTAGGGAACTTATCCTCAATGAGAATTACCCTACCGCGATAAAAATCAAGAAGGGAAGGAAAATCTGTTGTGGACATGTGGACCCTCTTTTCACCAGCCCGCAGTCACAACTGCAGCTGCCTAGAGCTCGTACAAACGGCTGCCGCAGCCATCAACATCTGCCCTCTCGCATTCAGCTACGGCCATCCTCCAGCAGACATTTAAGATGTTGACATGCCGCCTGACCTGTTTCAGAGATGAAAAGACAATAACAACAACGATACAGACGTGTTCGTGCTACCCTTGACTGGGGAATCTTAGCACCGGCGAAAGAACTAGCAGAGGAGAGGAAGCCTTTGCTGCATGGCAGAAGAGGAGAAGGACAGTCACATCACCCCAGAACGTGGCGAGGGGCACAACAAGGTGGGTGAGAGTCAGTCCCTGCCATGACTGACTGCACAAGGGGTTGCTGCTACAACAAAAGAGGAAAAAAAGGCAGGAGGGAAAGGGACAGATTGAGACATAAACAAAGACATTTCTACTTTTCTAGGTAATAAATAGAGCAGAGTAATAAATGTGGAGCTGTTTAATGGTGGTCTTCTCAAATGGGTTTCAAAATCAAAAGATTTAACAGCCCAGTCAAATGGAAATGGCATACAGATGTCAGCAAACGTGTATCAGCAAGCCAGGAACTTTTTTGAAAAGAGCTGGTATTTGGAACACTAGTGTTATTTTTCATATTACCGTTTGTGTAAAGTATTAAAATACAATCTTATAATAAAGTAATAATTTAAACTGTAGAATAAGTTCCTCCAATAATTATTTGAATATTTTCTAAGAATTATATCCAGCAATATTCTATTGGTCCTGCCACCAAATAAAATAATCTGTGAAGACCCAAATCTCAGTTTTCAATTGGAAACATTAGCTACTTTTATTGTAGCACTCCTAATATTCCTTGAATACTAATTTAGCTCTTGGTGCTTCTTCTCTCCATTTATTCACTTCCTAACAATAAGATCCCTTTAAACACCCACAAGCAAAGCTCTGTTAATATTGCACACCGCTGTATAAAATGTGCAGCCCTCTGAGGAACCAGGTCTTTTAAGGCCCTGTCTACCATAATTTGGAAAAGAAGGTTAACTCCTCTTTGCAGAAAATGCATTGCAAAGGTATGGACAGTTTTCTTAGCCAGTTTGGACACTAAAAAAAAAAAAAGCGTCTTCCTTTCTATCAATTAAATCTTGATGCTGTCATTCCTGACACATGACTACAAATATATCAGGATCTAATTCTCTCTCTGAGGAACATGGGCAATGATAATTATTAGGAACTACTTCATCTACTAAGTGAAAGACCTGTACTATGCACTTCTCTACAGTTTTATTCTTTTACCTTGATAAATTCTCACTAACAGGTAAATTAATGACATATTAAAAAACTCATTTGTAGTAGCAACAGTCTTACTTTGGTATCAGAAAAAGAAACTTGGAAATTTTATTGTTTAGAGCTTGAACGAATGAGAAAAGAAAAACAACTTTTTTTTTTTCTACAGACCTGCCAAGACTGTGATGGAATTCTGGCTTAAAGGACAGTGAGTATTTTCAAGGGTCTCTACATATTTTACAGATGCTATCACCTTTTTACCATCTATAGTGGATCCATGAAACAACAATGAGGTACAGACACCCCTTTCATGGAAAAAAAGCCACTTTAGCTTTTTAAGTTGAATGAATACCGAGTCTACTTAGAAGCACACAAATTCTGTGCTGTTAGCCAAGAGTTAGCTGACAACTGTAATTAAGAAAACACTGCCAAGAGCAGCTATGTTAGCCTTAATTTGCCCTCGGCAAACCTGGGTATTTTATCACACACATTTTTTACAATAGAAGTGTTTCCATCATCTATCAGTTTTTCACACTAAGATGTAGAATGGACCCGACATCAATGTTAGGATTAACATTAGGAAAGGGCTGAATTAAACAAGTACCCACTTGCATTCAGTGATACCCATTTACACCTGTACAGCTAAGGAAAGGCTTAGATCTGACAAAAGACATTTAAAGCCAAGGAATGAACACAATAACTAACATCAGCCATTATAACAACAATAATCAAATGTCAAAGCAAAAGTAGGTAAGTTACTACTACCTGCAAGAAAGCATCATTTTACTTCTGCAAGATTGCTCTATTTTTGTAAAATGGAAATGAAAACTAGTTTTTGAAACAATCTTTCTCCACAGCCTTAACTTCAAATAAGAACAGTGTAAAATAGCTATCTTTTCCTAAGAGGACAACAAACTCCTGTCCCTTTTAATCAGCCAAATCACTCAGATGGTTTGACCAGGATCTCTTTTTAGCTCCATTCCAGATAGACACAGTGATAAACAAGTACAAAATAAACAAATTTGTCCTCGCAGTTTTTTAATTTTAGACGGCAACTATTGCTATCTTTGCTGAAGCTTGGCAAGTTCAAAGTCATACTGGGGTACTAAGAAACTGTTTTTTTTTTTTCCTGAAAAATAAGAGAACAGCATTAAGTATGTTACAGTTCAACCAAACTCCAATTCTGCAAAACGATGAGCAAAACAAACCTTTTAAGCTGAACAGCACAGCTGTAATCTGTGGACAAGGTCAGGGCATTTAAAAACTCAAACCCACTGTGCGCAGATTATGCTGTGGCCTTTACAGCGCAGCCCGTCCTGCAGCCTTGCCTGCTGTGGGAACAAGAATTTGTATTTCTCCCTTTTAGCTGGTTGCCACCTTTCACACAAGCTGAACTCTGAGAATCCTGCCCCTGCACTCCAGTGAGCTGGGTTAGATAAGAATCATGTATGTTGATTTCCTTGGGGAGACGCCATTAACATTTTTGTTTAAATTGCCCTAAAATAGAAGATCGTTGAAATTCAATAGCTTGTATTTCATTCCCAGCTCTCTCTCAGATATTTTTTATGATTCTGGACAAGTACTTTATCTCAACAAGGTGTCCTTTGTTTACCCACCTTATTTATATTCTCAGTTCTTTAAAGCTCTTCTACGCATATATAAAGTACTTACTCCTAATTAAATCAATAATGTAAAGGGCAAAAATTCAAGCCAGTAATTAGCTCTTGAAGGTCTCCTTTTGAAATACTGGTGATACTGGAGATAAATGGAGGATAGTAAAAAAAATAAGTCTTTTTGAAAGCATGGCAAACCAAGTGGTCAGATTCCTATGATAGCTCCTGGCAAACCGCTATCTGAATAATAAATGAACGTGCTATTTAAATGAATTAAGAATCCACATCAGCTAGAAAGCTTTTACTGAACTAGTGCATCGCTCCACTGAAAGATAATTGATAAAAGTAATTTCAATCATGTGAATTAGTGAATTGAACCACCTGAATTAAAATCAAAGTATGCCCAGTGGAAAAGGCAATTTGCAATAATAGAAGCTTCTGAGATGCTTTACAAAACAAGCTTTGCATCTGTCCTTCTTTATTTAGAGCAATTGTTCCTCTGAGGAAACGAGAAATACACAGTCCTGGGCTGAGGCCAGCGCTGGCAAATCTCCATTTCAGAAGAGCAGTTGCATCAGAGCCAGTCAAAAGGTTTCTCTGTGAGTAAGGCAGCCTAGGGTAAAAAGGGTGGGATGCTGATGCAGGGAGAAAACATCAAAGGATGATGTCTTTTAGGAAACTGAAACAGACTGAAAAATTAAGATAAGCTAGTTTTCAAAACCCACTAAAGAGACCGTGGCATCGAGTCACCAGCAGTGCCAGGAGTTCCAAAATAACCAAAGGCATCAGGGTAAAAGCAGATTTTGTGGTGCTCACTACAGAGCGTGGGAGAAGCTCAGTCCTCACTGGGGCTGTAGCAGGAGTCTGTGGGGATGGCAGGGAGAGCACGGTAACAACTTTTACTTAGGTATTATCCAGGGAAAGTGACTTGCTCCCAGATGTGCTCTCTTTCTAATAACATATCCAAACTGCAGATAGGATAGAAAACTGAGGATAGGTTCAAACTTCCAAGCTTACCACAAGACTTGCACTGCAACGATATATAGCATACAGAAAGTTATTTCTTCCAAAGCACCAGAAAAGTCAAACAGGTTTGTAACAGCAGCCCTTGGCTGCAAAAGGAGCATGAGCTGCAAGTTAAGACTTCACACGTAAGGCATAAGCAGCAAGAAGCTGAGCAGAGAGGTCAATTGCACATGAGCATCTCCCCAGCAGCAGAGGCTGCCAGCCCCCTGGGCTGGTTCTGAGCTAAGGACTGGAGGAAGCATCCAGAGGAAAAATGTGTCATGTGAAATGTAAGTCCTCAAACTCCCAAATAAGCACCTCCTGCTTAGTTCCTCTGGCTTCATTTAGATGTCTAAAAATTAGATGCCTAAATCTGAGTTAGTGATCTCTACAGTGCTTTGCTGTAACTATGATGGTGTAAGGACATATGTAGAAATGGGTTTATAATTAACTTTGAAATCTGCTGCTCCTATTTCAGATCTGAAGAAGAGCTCATATGCCCAAAAGCTTGTCTAATTTTTCCACCTTACAGCAGCTGGTCTAATAAAAGATATTTATCTCTGTCAACAAACCTCATCCTGACTACTGACCCCAGGCCCTCTTTATAGTCAGGGAAAATAAAAAGACACAGCAAAAGAGCAATTTATTCCAGGTTGAGATAGGTGTCTAGTATGGACCTTGCACCTACCTGTTACCTTCCATCAACTTTAAAGAGATGCTACAATCACTTGCTCTGACATGACATTCAGCTTTTATATATTTAAATTGAGTAGACTAATCCTTCTGCACACAACCAGATAACTCACACCATGACTGCTTTTTGTATTTGTTATATCTGTAATCTGTTTTTTCCAATCTATCTATCAGCCCGATGTTAGCAGTGCTAAGGGCATGTATTGTCTATTTTATTAAGAACTTAATCAGATACAAGGGCAAAGTGTACTACAGGTTCAAGAGGCAGAGTGGCTGCATAAAATGGAGCAATAAAGTATTATAAAGGACAATTAAGATTACCTGGAAGGAGCTGTATCCATAATACATGTTTCTGAGACCAGAAGGGTAGAGAACATTATGCAGTTCAGACTTTTGGGGTGGATGGCATCTCCTGAATCTGCACAAAACCATGGACCGTCCACAAAGAGCAGGCAGGCACAGCCTCAACTCAAGAAAAATTCCTAATATTAGGCTTCAGGTAGTAGTCAGTCTCCTCTAGCAAAGAGAACAGCATAAGCTAGAATAAGCCTTCAAGAAGATTCAACTAATGAACTTTGATCCTGCCCTGAAATATAGAAGAGATGATTTCTGTAGCATTGCTATGCTTTATATTGTTATCTCCTGTTGCTAACAAAGACTAGTTTTTAAAATATTGTAGTGCTGGAGCGCATGCTAGGTTAAGGTACTAACAACAGATGAAGATAAACTATTATGATAGCCTTGTAGCACTTAGAGATTTAATTCTGTTCCTCTACTAGACAGTGTTATAAGTCATGATCCCTGGCATAAGTGCTCTGTAATCTACTTTATGGCTAGAGAAGATAAATATAACAAAAATTAGAAACACCAATAAAGTAGGATGAGAAGAACAACAATGAAATTACACAGTTCAAAATCTAACTGTATGCACCACTTCAGCAAATTGCATCTTAATTGTAAGCAGAGATTAATTTGGATTCGGAAAGAAAACGCGTGCAAATTAATCATCCCACAATCAAAATGAAGGAAGAAAAGGTCAACACCTTAGCAGCACCGGAAATTGATTCTTACCTCACTGTGTAAGACTTGATTTAAGCTTATGTGCTCAACATAAAGCCACCATCACCACTGTAGCAACTATCCCTACAGCATCTCATTTAACTACTTCCTTTACCATATGCATTCTTCCATATATCTGAAGATCTTCCCTACCATGACAAACTGTTACTTTTCACATGCATCTTACAAAAAAATAAAACAACAGTTAAAGCCTAAGCACAAGAATATTAGAGACTGTTAATCATTACAAATTAGATTCACTTGCTGACAAACATAACTGAGGTGCCAGGTGAAGAATTCATCCTTTGTGTGAGAATTTATCACTAGCATAAAGCTACCTTACTAACCCTGGAATAGGAAACACAGAGCATGTGTCAGAAGACTATCTTTTCACCTTCTTGCTTTGATGCAATTTATTCCCTAAGCAGGAACAGCACATCATATCAAACTGTGCAAGATTATATGAAGTAACTGTATGGTTTATTTATTGCACTTTGACATGTAACAAACACTCCAACACACAGGAATTACAGATAACGAGGCCAGAAAAAATCACATGGGTCACCTACTTTGTCCTTTTGCTTCAAACAGACTTTTACTTATGCATTATCTCATCATTTTATGGGCACACAAATACATGTGTGCACATTTGAAAGGCTATTAATACTAAACTGTAGTTTGGGGTTCAAAAGACAAATGTGACATTAGTTCAACTTTTTTTTTTTTATGAAATACTTTCTTTTTTCTTAAACTTACTCATCCAAGTATAAAGCTCAGGGTACTGTTGACATTGCTGATTCCTAGTGAAACAAAAAAAAAAATATGTAATAACTGATATAATTTAAAAATTAAAACTGGAAATATTTTCTGAAAAAATTTAAGTTATTCACGGTATCAGCATGAAAAATGCAGTGCTCTTACCATAATTCTGCTCAGATGTAGGGCATTTATAGCACTTCTGTCCAAGCAGTAAATAGCTGACATATTAGTGCATCAAGCCAATTTAAATTACTGCAGTGGGTAAGTAACCAGGAGCACTGACATTTCACATAAATTGAGTGGGTTCTCAAGAGTCCTGTAAATATAAAAAGCTATTTAGATCCAGTTTATATAGTAGCTCACTTTTTTCCTGTTTCACCCTATCACATATCAAAATTATTTACACCATCATTAATGCTTTATTTTTTGTTAAAACAGTGTTTTTTTTTTTAAGATTAATTTAGTTCCACTACAGCAACACGCAGTAAGAGTTCTTAGAAATATTGCAAAAAAATGCTCCAAGAGGTGACAACTGATTGGAAAAGTACAACAGAATTTTGCTAGAAGTATCAATTTGGGAAACTTTCATTCATCATACCCCAGCAACCCCTACGCAGACCTTTAGGGAAAAAAAAAAGAGATGGGTCCTTCTGCACTCTTGTGAAATCTCATCAGCAGGATGCCTGATTTCTATTGCTGCACTATTCTAATGATGGTGGTAATAACTGCTCCTGTTTCATTCTCCTAGTGCCTTGTCCTTCCATCAAAAGCCTAGAATTTGACTCCTTTAAGGCTGCCCTACATTCTCCACAGACTAAACACATCCTTTCCAATATCTTATTGTTGTTATTTCCTTCCCAGTAGTAACAATTCTAGGGAATATAGTACAAACAGCACCTCTTTGGTGATTGCAAAAGATGATCTCCAGAGTTTCAGAGAACCTTGTGGGAAGATCCATGAAGTGGGGCTCCCTTGCGGTTAAGGGAAATTGCCTCATTCACAGAATAGCTCGAGTTGGAGATCACTGTGGTAATTAAAATGTCCTTACCTTCTCATGGTGACAACTGGAAAAAGCTCAAAGCAGAGTCAGTCAGGGCAGGTTGCCCAAGACCACATCCAGTTGGGTTTTGAATATGCTTGCAGATATTTGTTCCTATAAGGGCTATGAACACAAGACATCCGTAACTGAATACAGTCACCTGACCAACTTCACAATAGGAAAATATCAGTTTAGGTGCTTTTGTAACCTACACTAACATCAAATACAAGCAATAGTTGGTAGGTTTCATACGGAGTTTTAGGATTTCCCCTCCTTGCTTGTATCAAAGGCAGCAACATTCTTATACAGTTGAAGACCGCACCCTGGCTTCAACTCTCACCAACGACCTATGAAGAAAGAGACAGCATTTTTGCCTTATTTGTCAAGACATGAGAGCACTAAGTACTGGATTTAACAGTGAATTTTGGCATATTATAGAAAGGAAAAAATTCTATGCTGGTAATTTAATTAATGAGAGCTGTATGTTTCAGCTCAAGGCTTGGGACATTTTGTCTTGCTGTCCAGAGCACAGTAAAGACCAAAAAAATTTAGAACCTTTTTGTGTTTATCGTCCAAAACATAAGCCCCATTCATGAACATGCAATTTACCGTGACTAGATGTCTGAGCGCCTTGCTATTGAGTTTACAGAACAGTTAATTTGTAAATTATAACCAATATAAATTCTGCTTAGGAATGAAAGGATTAAGTGAACACCCACTAGATGGTGTTCAGTTACTGCATGGGGTGACCTGACCTAGTTACAGCTCTAACTCCTCTTCCCCTCTGCTTTGCAGCAGACTTTACTTGAAGATACAACAAACAAATTTCTACAAGAGGACAAAAAGGAATGAAATCACCCTTTTTACTAGGAATTTGGAGATGCTTTAGTAAATTAATTAGCACCTGTGTTGAATGTGGGTAAGTGGAACTTCTGAAAAATACGACAATTCTAAACAAAAGAAAGTACACAAGATTGTTTTGGATCGACTCGCTAATATTCTACGGCTTTACTCAAGGTACTTGTATTTTTGCAATTGGTGATATTATCCATCTGGTCCTCATCCTCTCAAGCTCTCCCGACACTGTCCATTGAAAGAAAAGGGTGAATAAACACTCACCAAAGAAACATATCCATTTTGCAATTAGTTTTATTAAAAGGATGAACTGAATTACCAGATGTCTGCTCTAGTAGAACCTAATGCATCACTTTCTTTTTCAGCAGAATTGTAATAAATGCAACTAACTCCCACTACTGATTAGTGAATCAGCATTAAGGAAAGAAAAAAAAACAACAACAAAAGTGCTATTTTAGGGGAAGATACTTTTGGCACAGGTGCAGTACTGTAGCACTTAACTTCAGATATTTTAGATTCCTGGAGATTACAAGGATGACTAGTGATAAAGAGAATTGCTATTCAGAGGTGAATTAAGCTGATCCTGTCATGTCAGAATTTCCAGAAGGAACCTTTTCCCTTTATAAGGCTCTGAAGCGCAACCTTACGTGAAAATTTTAGGAAGGCCATTTTAACACAGATGACCCCAGTGATGACATTACTTTTTCCAACTGCCACCGTGAAAAGATAAGGACATTCCAATGACCATGTTTGGGATTTTTCCTACAGAAGACTCTGCCTACTGCTTTGGTATTTTACTGATCCTGTGCAGCCCTACTTCATTACTTCCATAACTTTCCAGGTTCACGCATTATTGCAATCTCTAGCTTTTCTTTCTTTCTTCCTTCTCATGCTTAACCAGAGTTCCTTTCAGTGGCTGACTTGCTTTCCTTCAGCTGATGGTCCACATCATTCTTGCTTTTACCTTTAAATTAGCCAGGAGTTTATTTCTACTTCTAAGATTAGCTCATGCTGTTATTAGCACATACAGGAGCTCTGAGCAAACCAGTAACAGCCCCTGCTGAGTCTGACTTGTTTATACATCATTAACATCTGTCACATAGCAATTAACAGATGTTTGGGAGGTTTTCCTACAGCAGGGGCTCCAAGGGTATGTAAGTGATAACAGAATGCTCCTGTATTTTAAACTAAGAAAGGTTTATCCTATTTTTGCCACACAAAAAGACTACTGGAGCAATCTAGTTTGGGCTAGTTTTTGAAAGTACCAGAATGAAGAAAATTACGTAAACCTAATTTGAAATGTTGTCTTTATTCAGAAGATAAGGTGGTAATGGAAAGAGAAGCAGGATCAGGAAAAGTCTGAGAACTCCTCTAGAAGATCAGAGAGAACTAAAGTAATGAGAAATCATAGAAGAGCTTAAAACCAGATGTTAATAGTGCCTTATTGAAGTGGCCAAAACAGTTTGCTTAATTTGTAATTTAGAAAAAAACATAAATGCTGCCAGTAGTACGTTTAATAATAAATTACTGACACGATGTCCATCAGCCTTCCCTACTAGTAGAAAAGAAAGTCTTGTGCACCAACTAGAACACCTCCTCCACTCTAAGGGGTGAACTTCGGAGACTGAGTAAGAGAAGCAAAGTTAAGCCATCTCTTTACCCTGTGACTTCAAACTCACATTCTAAAGAAAAAAGTTTGGCAGAAAGAAAAGAAAATCTAGACAAAGAAGATCAATAGTCTTTTTCAAAAAACCAAACTTACTCTTTTCTAGGATCGTCTTATTTCCTCAGGAAAAAAAAACTTTCTCCCCTGAATTCAAATCATCTGATGAAGCAAACCTCAAAAAGACTTTTGGGGCTTTACCCTGGCTTTAATTTTACATTCAGATTTTCTAAAGAATTCTGATCTTATTGAGCACCAGAGGAAACACTGTATTAGGTCTGCCAAAACAGAAACAGAACAGAAATATTTGTTCAGTAAAGATAACGGAGGAGACAAATCTAAAAGCACACTTTACAACAAAACTCCCACTAATATCTTCTCATTTAACTTGCAGCAGCCTTCAGTATACTGGGCTTCTGTGTCCACTGCCTCTAATTATCCTTGCATTGCCTCCTTCCTGCCATACTCAGCTTCTCTGACACAACTAAATACTCCTCCAAGAGCAATCATGGACTGAAAAAATGAACTCTTCCTGTGCATAGGTGTACATTACATGGGGGGCATCAAGCTGTTAACCTCCCAAAAGGATGTTCTTTAACAGAGATCTCTTTTTTGTCTTAATCCTGATTCCCTGATTACATTAAAACTTTCTTCACCTAAGCACACAGAAAATAATTTGCTATACTGTACTACCCTCAGCCTAGCAGACACATGGAGCCACAAATAAGGACCAAAGCACCTATAGCGCTAGAAGCTATTCCGCATGTAGCAACTGTAAGTAAAGCACAGGCTAAACCAGTTTAAGCGTTTTCAGAGAATCATAGAATGATTTGGATTGGAAGACACCTTAAAGATCATCTTGTTCCAACCCCCCTGTCGTGGTCAGGGACACCTCCCACTAGACCAGGTTGCTCAAAGCCCCATCCAGCCTGGCCTTGAATACCTCCAGGGATGGGGCCTCTACACCTTCCCTGGGCAATTTGTTCCAGGGTCTCACCACCCTCACAGAAAAGAATTTCCTCCTAATATCTAATCTAAATCTACCTTATCTCAGTTTAAAATGATTACTTGGTTTTGCTTAACCTAGCAAGACCAGTGCTGAGTGGCAATATAATTATCTATAATGCATCTAAAAGCTGACTTTTAGAATATATATGATAAATTTTTACATACTTCGCCATGAAATGCTAAAACCAATTGCTAAGCCATTATGTATCACCCTAACAGAGGACACAAATCCTTAAAAACACATTACAAGATATTATACAGTAACTTAGGTGAGCTGTAGTAATAAATAAATGAGTTCTTACAATGATACAACTAACCAGATATTCTTTTTCCTCCTTACAGCAGTACTGGACATAAAGAATAGGGACTGTCCTCCTGAAATAAGCATTTAGTTTAGCTGCAGAGGAACGAGATTGAATTGAAATTTTAATCAAATTTTAAGTAGGCTTTTTACAATTCTCAAAGTGGGTGCAAATGAAAAGCGAACAATAGATGGCTTTCTTTTAGCAAAAGAGTAAAGTTATTTTATGTTGCCCACTGTACTTCTAAATTGATCATACTGGTTTAAAAGCCTCTCTTACTTTTTCAACAGCAGAGACCGCCTTTACCACCATAAACATCACAAAAAACATTGCTCTTTTCTGCTAAATAGTTACTCTCTTCTACCAATTTGAACAAAGCCAGAGAAACAGATGGAAATTTTTGAACATTAGGCTTTATATTTTCTCCCAAGAAAGTAACAGCAAAACAGAACAGAGAGCTCACATTCTCTGTCACCAAAAAATCCACAGAGAAGAAATAATTGCTATGTCAGGGTGTGGGTGATTGTTCAGAAGTTGTCAGACACAGTAAATAAATACAGTCCCAATGGAAAAGCAGAAATCCAGCCACATGAGACAAAATGACTAATTTTAGCATTCTCTATTATAAGAATTTGCTCTGTAAGTCTCACAACTGTTTGGATCCAGTCCACAGTTAAGAACAAACACACCTTGCTCTTCTGCAGGAAAACCAAAACCAAAAACCATTTGGAGGGGAAGAAAAATAGACAAAAGTTGTCTGTTTTCGGGAACTGGCAGTTTCTCCGGTGGGATACGTGACTGACACTGCGCTTGCCAATACCAATACAGCAGCAAGATGCCACTGTCCCAGTAGTGCCAGCAATATCAGAGGTATTGGTGCAAAGGACATGAATTCAAGGTTTGAGAAGGCAGCTAGCGCTTGGGAAAACAAGCTGTATCATACTGAAGACTTGAAATGTCAGCTCTTCTGAAAGAAAACTGAAATAGTGTGGATGAAGTCAAATGGCAGCTGTTTTGGCCATGTTTTATATTCAAATTCCATATAAGGAGCCCATTTTTAAATTTTTAAGCCAGGTAGGATTGCAGCTCTTGGTGAACAAAGTCCCAGGATACTGGTATTTTCTACATACTGATCAGCTAACTAGAAAACCCAAGAACGGACAATTAGGATGCGTTTGGACCTAGTAACAATGCTGAACTACCTTTCATCTGTTAAGAACCATGGCAGGATTTGCTATGGCTGAAAAATCGTTATGTTTTCAGGTGCACAAGCCTTTTCCAGGTCTGAGGGAAAATATTTAACTAAAGATGTAGCCAGCAGAATGACCAGGTGCTTGACAGCGTTATGGATGGTGGTGCAAGGACCACAGCTCTCTAATGTAGCGAACAACGTTGGAAGATTGATTTGATTACTAAGAGTTGGCTCTCAGCTGTATTCTCCTCTGCAGTAACGAAGCTGGTAAGCACCAGAGAGGGCACTGCCATGTAAGCAGGTGGCTCTAACAAGAGAAACCTGCGTTTTACACATGGAAAAAAGTCTTGGAGCTCAGTATTTGCTTTTGTTTCACAGTAGATGAGAAAGGCTACTTAGTGCAATCTCTGCTATAACCCACTGCAGGTGCAGGGCTGGGGAGTAAAACAAACAGCACGACCCAGGTAGTTTCTCCCTTAGGAAATCGATGCCAGTGTTTTCCAAACAGGGAGCCGTGGAACTTCTCCAAGGTCTCCCTGGAGACTGCAGCCATTTGGCAAGTAAGGACAGCTCCTCTCATCTACCAAAGCAGGCTGCACACCTTGCCTGCTATTACTGCCTAGAAGGAAAGTGGTTGATACTCGATGGTTCTACCTGAGATATTTAAAACAAACCCCATAATGTAACATTTCTTACGAGAACGTGCAGGGGGAAAAAATCAATCTACATGAAGATTACTCAAAAAAAGATAAATCATATGCCTAATATAATAAAAATTCAGCATTGGCCTAAGGAAAATCACAGAATCATCAGCACCAAAAGAGTTACAAACAACTGAAAATGTGAGGCTAGAATGCATGCTAGATTTTGGCAGGAGCCTGACCTGCACTCCTGGCACCTGCTATCGTCCACTGAGGGTCTGCCAAATCCCCATCAGTTCTAAATATCTGAATGCAACCCAAGGAATTTTAAAACCAGATTGTACTTCTTAGGTACAAACCAATACCTGTCTGTGTTAAGGACATATGTTGCAAGAAATTAAAATATATTTAAGAGTGATAAAAATTCATTGCGTCTGATTTTCACGCTACATCTGTTACGACTTAATTGTCAGTTAAGCAGGATGCATCAGAACTGATTAAGTTCCACTGAATTCATTAAAAGAATAATACTCAAGTAATCGGACAAAATGTATTCCGAACCCGTGGCAGAAAAAATCCCAGAGATATTTTCTGTGGTATGCTGACAGTATGTTCTAAATGCAGTTGAAATAGCGTGCGGTGTTCTACAAAAATGAAAAAATCTTTACAAATAGGAAAAATATTCAGACACCAAGAATGATTGTACAATTTTTTGAAATTTGCTCATATGTACAAGAAAAAGAAAGTGACTTCTCTGTTAAGTATTTAAGTATCACGGTAGCATGTCACAAAACTGGAATACTTGACTAAAGCAGAAACTGTTGCAAGACTTCTAAAATTCTAAGGCAGCCGATGTTTATACAACAAGCAGACTCCTGTTATTAATAACCAGATCTTTCCATTACTTGTACTACAAGTATTTTGTATGCGCACAATATATTTTCATTCGTTTCAAGGAATCTGTTTTCCATTCAAATGCCATTAAATAACCAATAACTTTCACACTTTTAATAACTAAATCCTTCAAGATGTGTGTTGAGACCACTTGCCTCTTGCTCACAACTCTGTTGAACCCTAACCAGTTGGTACTATTTTTGTGTTGTTTTAAAAAATTGTTTTCATTCATTGAGAAGCTGCAATATATCTTCTCATTAACAATTGTTTTTCAGAAAGCTAAATAGCTAGTGGTGTATTTTCAAAACATAACATCTTGCCAAAGTTTCTACCTAATCAGTAAGCACTGCAGTCAATCAAGATAAGAACTCTGATCTGCATCATTCTCCAGCTAGTCAGCAATGCCACAAAGGGAAAAGTCAGAACTAATCACAACAAAGCCACGAGCTGATTATAAACTTACTGTTGTCTCACGCAGACGTAACCACAAAAATACAAATGTAATTCATACAGTGCCAGTACAGTTTTGATCCTTACAGGATCAAAAATATATTTTCCTATTTGACCTTACAAGGAATGTATCCCAGGTACGTTCCAGCACCATGTATCCCAGCACTGTCTTGTAATGTCGTTCAAGGCACGGAAATGGAATGGGGGCAAAAAAAGGACACCTTCTCCTTGTGCAACGATATGCTAAAACCTGCTTCTTCTTAAGTGATTTTGCTCCATGGTTCCCTCTCCTCCAAACTCCACTGCTCAATCTTTCCTCATGCTCCCCCATCGGACTGTGCACGGTTCCTCACTGCTGCAGCTGCAGGGGCTACAGCGCTGGAAGCCAGCTCTCGCCCAACACCTCTGCTCTAAGCCCCGCACCTCTTGCATCTATTTTTCAGACTCTCAACCTCACAAGTTTTTCTGAAAAATGAGAGCAAACAATAAGTCAGTGCAGTGGGCAGTGGTTAATACACCAAAAAAGCAGCCTGGCCAACAGACCATATTTGACTGCTGTGGGGTGGAAGACCCCATTTCTCCTCGAGAGTCCCATCTCCAATTCTGTTACGTAGTACCTCGTGATGCAACTGCTATGAAAATGCATTAGTCCTTATTTTGATTTCACAACAAAGCTTATGTCCAGACATAAAAACACATTATCAAGATTACAGGAATTTCTGAAGTATTCCTACTGTTTCTAGATAAAGAACTATTTCCCTTCAAATTAATTTTTAGATAAACCAACCCCATGAAGACCATTGGTGTTGCATCAGACAGCCTTACTATGTAAATAAGGTATCCGTGTTAACATGCTATTGCTGAGGGGAAGAGAAGAAAAAAAAATACCTTATTTAGCTTATCTATTTACCAATAATTGGCTGAGGTACAACTTTTCATCCAAAACGAACTAATATTTTATCCAGAACATCAATTTTAATGTTGTATTTAGACACTTAAGGGAAAGTAAAAGGCCAAATGTATACAGTGTTACTTCAAAGCTTTTCTCATGGTTGTGGCAGGATTTCCTAATGCTGTTTGGGTGATAAAAAATTCACAGTATGGGCTGGTTACAGAAGCAGAAATTTTCAGCAATTTGCTTATCTTTGCTTATGTATGCAGATCCCTCAACAGGAACATTACTTTCCTTCACTCATAACCCCACTTTAAGAAATAAGTAAACAACGATGACTAAGAAGCTTTGGCTAGAAATGGCTGATTTTGTTTCATTTTTCTAAAACTCAGAAGAGACCCATATAATGACCTTAAACCATTGTGCTGCTTCTTCCCCTCTGCTTCACTTTACCTTCCATCTAGCACTGGGCAAGGGGTCATCTCTGTCCTGCATATCCCAGCTTGCGGAGTTCTTTACTGTGTTTGGAGGATTTGAGCAACAACAACATACCAGTGTTAAAAAAAGGCAAAAACTCAAGATCCAGAAACAAAAAGACTGACTCAGCTCATTCTGGAGTGCCCATCTACTGGCTGCTCCCTCTTGGCTCTCCAAACCCCACCAACCACACCAGCACTATGTCTGTTAAGGACAATGGAGAACTCCATTCTCTAGCCATCGAAGCCTTGCACTGTATCCTTTCCTCAGATTCATTCACATTCATGACCATGCTGATGCTGAGGCAACATGAAGCCACCACACATCTTATCAAACCTGCAAACATACCACAACCTTGTGCCAGCTACATTTTCTCAGAAAACTTAACCAAGTCAAATAACTTCTCCCAGCAAACTTAAAATGCACTAATACTCACTGACATATGACTCGACCATGGAAATACTGCCTCTGGCACCGTGGTGCTATAGAACACAGGAAAATCTGTTTTACCGCAGAGAAAGGAGTGGTTTGGGACATTAAGATGCTACGATACATTAAAACTGGACTGAGTACACACAGAAGGCTCACAATCTTTATTTACCAGGTATCAACTGTCATCAGACAAGCTAACCTGAACATTTGTCTTCTACCTGAAAGAGGAAGGTATTTCTGGAATGGAATAATCGTCTCCAGAAAAATAAACATAAACACAGTCCAAATTTAATGTAATGCAAAATCTTCGTTTTCTGAAAGATTCCTGTATCTGTAGTCCTTTTCAAAATTTAATACAGGTTTTCTTGTATGTTCTACAGCAAGAGCACACCAGAGATGATATTTCCATGAAGAAGCTCTAATGCAATGTTGTCTCTATAATCTGGAATATGAACCTAAGTATGCACAACTCTTTAAAGCACAAGTTTTACATGAAGCTGGAAGGGTCTTTTAAAAATACTCCTGCATTGCAATGAAAATTCAGTGTACATCAGCTGAGCTTTATCCTTCTTATACCTGTTATCTTAAAAATCTAGAATTTCTGATGCAACACAGCAAGTTCATATTATTCTTATTAGACATTACTAGACATTGAGAAGTTTTTACATCATTATAAGAAGAGTAACAGAACACACTTTTTCACTAAACTATCATTGCATCAGATATGACAGTTTACATGAACATCCCACAGATTACACAGAAGAACTTGGCTGGTTTTGAAACAGTTTGCCACACATCCCTCTGGTAGCATTGTTTTAACACGAGATTACATGGCATATAGCCATGAATCCAAAAATCCCAACAGTGCATTTAGTATGCACTGCATTAACTGGTACAAAACACTGTCGTGGGTCTTTTGTACTGACACAAATGCTGTGCCACACTACCACATCTCATTTACTGATTGCCACTGTTCATAAAGAGGTGGCTGCTTCCTTCCATAAAATAACTAACAGCAATAGAATTAGGCAAATATTTACAAAGGTAATCTAGTGTGAAACACTGCATCTAAAAGCAAGCAAATTTTTTTTTGGACAGTGCCTTTCTTCCTTTACAGAGCTCTTTGCTTTGTCAATATGCAGAAAAAAATAAGTCTGTCAGGAAAGTCTGCATTTGTTATCAGCTCATTCTCCTTAGATGGCAGGACTGTAAATATTTTTCTTCATTATCACCCTGACAGTAAATAACTTTGCAGGTGTGATTTAATCAACAGGAATGCCAGGATTTCACAATTTTTGGCCTACCTTAAAGAAAATGAGTAACAGAGAAACCCATGCACCAGGAAACAAATGAGCAGAACTAGTGAACTAAGGTCTATCAAGCAGGGTTCAAGATCACTTGGGCTGGATGACAGTTGATATATTTCCACTACAGTTCATCTGTTTTCTTATCTGGGAAAGTGTTCTATAATAAATTTTAATTTATTGCATGTTTTGCAACCTTGTCAAAGGGCACACCTAAGATTTTTGCTTCAGTAATAAATTCCACCCAACTGTGTACAGGAATTCACTTGACAATTAGGACATAGCTAAAATATTTTGGTATTTTCTAATGTCAGCGCTTTTGATCTAGCACCAACAACTCATTTGGTTTATACCACATTTACTTTCTTCTAAATTTAATTATGCTTAAAAACTAACAGGAGATTTCAAAGTAATTCTCCAATGACAATCACCAGTGAGCAAAACCCCCAAGGCTGCTGGACAAGTACCCCTATTCCCAACCCATAACTGCTTCTCATCCCCTCTTTTCGCTTGCCTTTTTCCCCTTTGGGATTGTTTATCTCTGAATAGTAACAAAGCAACAGAATCTTGTGATCAACCTCAGCAGTATTTCTTGGTGTACACAGCTAAATTGCTTGTGAGGCTTGTCATATGTTCCTGCCTATCACCTGTAAAAAAGACAGCAGAAACGAAACTTTCAAACAGCCCTAAGTCTTCCATATTATTATATACAGCAACCAATTGGCAAATTCCAAGCAAATATTTATGTAGACGAATGGTTACCGCCAGGGTGCTTCACATTTTTCTGAGAGTTTTTTTTTTATTAGCGATTAATCAAAAATAGGTAGAGAATAACCAAATCATTACAGCTTTAAGTTCAGCATTATAAGACTCACGATTTGTACGCAGTATCACATGTTAAAATTGCAGTATGCCAGTTTTAGAAAACCACTGTTCAGGGCGAAAGGGAATTAGTTTTATGATAAAAGCAGAAAGCTTCCAAGAATAATTGCTACTTTGCTATGAAGTTCACCATCTTGATCTACTCTGAGTATACCTGGACAGACACTTGAGATAGGTCTGTTTATTTTCCGTAGATGAAACTCTTCTAAATACAGTGAACAAACCACTGCCTTGAAAATACCTAAACCACCATTTTTCTCTGCTAACAAATGCTATGTCTGTTTGCAGTTACAAAAAAATCTAAAATCCCAAGAAATACGCCTTGAAGAGAACTGCTTACCATTGTGTTTATGCTACTGGCCAAAGAACCCACATAATGATGATTAAAAAAACGTTTAGAAGCATTAGATTCAAGGATTAACATTTTTCTATGAATTGTCTATGATGCTATTGTTGTAAGCCTGACCTCAATTTGAAATGCTAAATATACATTAGTGCAAAGACTTTTTTTGTTCACGTGTTTTTTCTTGTCATTATTTTTTCTTTTCTATTTAACCCTGGTTTCTTACTTATATTAGCAAAGCAACTGAAATTAACTTGGCTGCATTACAAATAAATCTTACCCGCATACCACTTCATTAAAAATCTGCATGTGTACTATTATAGTTGGAGTAACCAATTAATATGTATGAACTGCTAAGACTGAAAAACACTTATTTCTCTAACTGTGCTTTCACAGACAACTGTCTAAAACCCACACCTTCAAAACTGAAAATTTCAGTATGCATTGTCTTTCAACATTTCAGGCTAGAAAACTCAAAAGAAAATCCCTCCTAGGTTTTTAACTTGATGACTTAAGTTTTGAAGGGGAAAGAACTCTTTCCACTGGCCATATACTTAAAAAAAAAAAGTTATTTTGAAAGTCTCCGTGATTCTCAAGGTCATAAAGTCCTTCTAAGGACTTATATTCAGCTTTGTATAACATTAGTAGTTGCGTGTCAGCAGCGAAGCCGTGTATCCTTATCACCTATAGATTTTTGGCAGACACAAGAAAACTTTTATTACCGATTCTCGTGTCCTGTTCTTTGACCACTTGCAGGTCAGTAAACTCAGTTCTGCCTGAGGTTTCCCACAGGCTCGAATCACAGTGCATTCAGGTCTCCTTCTTCCTCCCTGTCTCTCAAGCCCTTCCACATTACCTTGAATTCCCTTCTTTATTTCCTGCTTGATACCCCCAAGTCACTCTGACGTTTGCTGCTAGCTGGGCAGAGCATCCCAGGCTACGAATGGTTTTTGCTAGACAACGTGCGCCCCTTGTCAGCATGTGCAAACTGCAGCAAACAATAATTAAAGTTGGGATTTCCCCCCTCTTTCCCTCAGCAGATGTACTAACACGAGTATTTGTCCTTTGAGTGGCAATCCTCTCTGAAATTTGGAGAACCTAACCTTTCTAAAGCAAAAAATTCTTGGGAAAGCTGTAAAAGCCAAAGTTTTGGAGAAAAAACATATCATTTAAAAAAATTACTATGATATGGAAATCACAGAAGATGATACAAAGACAGACAAAAAAAGCTTAAGGAACAGGGCAGAGTTAATGAGGCCAGAAAACCAGGAGGAAAGGAGGACAACAACCTATGCCCTTTTTATTTGTGTCCTGGTCCGATCTTCTCCTCAGAAAGCACGCTTTTAAAAGTACTTTGTTAAAAACATTCATACAATTTTTATTTGTTCTTACCTAGGTTTTATATAAACCAGAGGAGATTTGAAACCAGAAACCTAAAGCTGAGCTCAATGCTTCATTACACTCATTCAAGTCACTCCCATCACTGCCTCTTCTAAGAAAAAAGGTCACAGAGCACTTACTGGTGAAGTGGATAGACAGATAACAGGGCCAGCAATGGTATGAACACTATTATATTACAGTCCTAGTATTTTCTGTGGCATGTAAGTAATTGAGGAACTACATACTGATCAGATATGCAAATTATGCAGAGAAGTAATGTGATCATCAAGTCACCAGATTTCTAAATCATCAGCCTTACTTCACTGGTGTAAAGGGTGGTGGTGTCTCTGAGAATCCGTATGCACAGCATTTATAATTGGCTTCTGCCGATTTATGTCAGATAAAGGATCTTATCCCAGTGATTTGCAATTTATATCTTTAAGGGAACTTGCAAGTGTCTTTTCCTTCACAAATACAATGATGAGAAAACGACTTACGTTCAACTTGATCAAACATTACTGAGAACAAGAAATCTCTTGGTGTCATGTAATATTCTCCTTCATATTCCAATGATGCAAAATGCATGAAGCGATGCTTCCGAAGAGACAGTCTTTCGTCCCTTTCTGCATTAATGACATCTTCCTTCTGAAACAGAAAAAAAAATCCATGCAGAAAGATGGTTGCATTTGTAGACCAACTCTGTAATTAGAAAGAATCCTATACCCGATCTTGATTAACCTCAGTATTTTCTGGGTAGCCACAACAAAAGACTACCAGAAATTAAAGCTTTTATAGCACAGTCTTAATGAACGACATGCTTATGTGACATCCAAGGTATTTTTTGGCTTCACTGAGAGCATGCCTTAACAACGCAGCTGAGCCAAATTAATGGCTTGCTGTCACCAAAGGTTGCCCTTGCTTCCGAATTCTCCGCTCTTGGCCATATGGTCATGCACCTCCTTGTTTGCCAGCTCTGCTACTTGTCAGTCTCTTGCTGAGCCAAATTCAGCTTGCTAACTCAACAAAAACCTCAACTGACCAAACAGCAAATAATATTTTGCCAGCGTAGTGACTGGCTCAGCAAAGGTTGAAATGTGTTCTGCATCCACGCAAATGATCCACTCCTGCAGTCAATTATGAAGTTCTGGAGCAACTCCTAAGATGGGAGTTTAATGATGTTCTAGTTTAAGTATGGGCCTGCCTTTCAGAGAAGTTAGAAACAGGGAAAAGCAATGAAAACACTGACAAAAGAGTCAGAGACTGTATCATCAACCCCAAAGATTCAACTAGTCAAGCAACCAAAAAACTTCCAAGTCCCCCCTTAAATATTGAGACACGTGATCGAAATCATACAAGTTGACAGCACGCTGACAAGCAGTAACAGCACTTACTGGCAGCGAGAGAGGACATAAACACACTGAAATGGAGGTGTTTACATTTTAGGATTCCAGAGATAGTAAGTGACAACAGGAAAACAAGACACTCTAAAATTCAGAACACTCTATGTGTATTTGAACATTCATCATGGAACAATTTTACCACCAGCAGCATCACTCAATTTTAGGACTGTTCAATGATGTGAGAAAGTGAAGGAAAAGCACGAAAATCCAAGGCTAAGTATCACGATCCCAACTTGAACATACTTGAAACAAGTCAGTAAACAGCAAGATGGATCTGCAGCCAGGTCAGTGCCCGTGGCATTACTCGGTGAGTGATGCAGGTGAGCAGGCACAGCCTAGGGCATGGCCTACCAAGGTGCATCACATCTTCCAGCAAACAATCACTATTCCTTTATGCAGTTTTCAGTTTCTGGATCATTCCTATGGACTGCTTGGCATTTGAGCAGTCCAGTATAGAGCTGGTGTATGCTGTGCTTTGCAAACTGGGTTACTCCTGAGACAGGGCAGTGTAAGCAGCTCCTGGTTACACTCAGACCAGCTGCAGGTACAGCGAGGGTCTTACTAATTGATGTTAAAACACAGGGTCTGCTGTGCTGAGTGTGTTCATGGGGTGAACTGTGGGACACAGACAGGCAGATGGGATGCCAGTGGAGGAGGGGGGAGACCAGAGGGAGCACAGCACCTCACTTGGTTTTGCTGAAGTCAGCAGTGGTTATAGCGACACACAAGGTAACACGCACCCAGTTGCACGGGAGGTTGTTACAAAAATGAATGTGCATAGATATTTGCAAATAGCGTAGCAGGTAATGGGGCACCTGTGTGTTTGTGTGCACACATCCAGGGAGTGGGCAAGCGAGAAGGGAATGGGACTCTCCAAACCACTTAAAGGCTGTGATCAGATTTCCAACACTTTAGTTTTAACTTGCTGTTCCTCCAGGATGGGACTGCTAATTCAGCCTCTGCTGAGTTTGAACAATTGCAGACTCAAGTGCTAGCAGTTACATTTCCTCCACCCAGCTGACAGCATGCCAGGACTTAGGTATGAAGCAGCAAAGACAGCAGGGGAACTAGCTGATACAATGAGCATACAAGCTGGTTTGGGACGAGAGCTTCTACCTCTCAGACAGAGCCCTGAAGTTAAAATATAAAACATGAGGCTTAGTGTCAGGCTTATGAGGTAGAGGAAAGAGATGGAGGACTGATGTTGATACAGGCAGCTCCAAATAAGGGGACCCAGTGTGGTGTGAAAATAACAACCAATTCCTCTGAAGTGAAGCACTTCACTTCACTCTGAAGTGAAGAACAGGAGGGTAGACCTCAAGCTGTGGGCAATAACCAGTCCATTGAAGAAAGCGTGAAAAACCAGTTCAGTAGACAATGAGACCTCAGAGAAGAGGATGAAGCATTTCAACTTTCTGTCATTAGGTTTCCTTTTTCTCTACCCGCTATGGTCCCTAACTGGATATGGGGACCAAATGTTCATACAATTTGGGGATCTCAAGACAAGGGGTACAACTGGCAAACCTACAGCCATAGCCTGGGTACAATTATTACCATCGTATATTATATTATACTTAATTTTAGTTCTAAATAGATGGCTGCAACTTGCCATTTAATCCCATGCCTTGCACCTTTGTGTTAGCATTAAGCACTTGTTAAAGTACTCCACTGAATGATAAAGCACCTTGTTATGGTCAATTTTAGTTTCCACTTGTAGTGTGTTTGCTTCCCTCAAACCTCAGGTTTCAATGAGGGCAGGGGCGAGAGGACCCACAACAAGAAAAAAAAACCAAATACTCATAATTTAGAATTAATACAGTCATATTCTGCTATGCAAGGAGAATTAGTGCTACTTCTAAGTATCTGAAGCCAAGGTTTGATTTGTTTCAGATACAAAAATTTTGTATCAATATCAGTGCTTTAAAGCTTCTTACACAGTATGGCCTGCAACACAAGCTGCACTGCTGCTGATCCATGATTCAGACCTGTATGTTCTGGAAAACACTGTTTAAAAATAAATTTAATGTAATGAGAACTTTAGCTTTATTCTTTTTAAAACTTTGGGGGACAAGTGACTCAAATTGCTTAGTGAACAAGATTCAACAAACGTTGCGGATATTGAATGAATAGTTCATAGTTGCTGGGTGTTAACATGCAGCATTCTTATTAAAATCATCTGCTTCTCATAATAACATGAGCAATTTTTGCCCGACGGCAAATTTAAAAAAAAAAAATACGAAAAATTGCTTCACAGTTGTCCTTTAACTAAAATTACAGAATGAAAAGCAATCTTTCTGCACAAATACAAAATAAAATGTTTAGACAAAAAGTGAAGAGCTAATCCTACAATGTCTTCAAACCAACTGGATTTTCAGGTTTCTTAAGTCTTGCAGTATTTGTCTGAATTTTGTATAAAGCTAAACTTGGTACTGATATCGAAGCACTGAATTTCAGCAATCCACAATTTTAACTGAAATAGATAGGTACAAGTTCACATATTAACTCTGAAGAGTGCCTTGTATTTGGAAGAGAACATATTCCCATCAGAATTACAATAATGTGTGACAACATATTCATCACGCCTCTTTCTTTTCACGAAACCAGCATCCTTGATTTGCAAAACAGCCTTGGGAACACGGGTCATTTCTTATGAAAGTCAGCTTCAAGTACCAGCACAAATGTGATGAGCAAACCTTAATGGGATGAAATGCATCAGCTGTGCCATCTCCTACTTTGTTTTCAAAGCTTTTGCAAAATTCCTGATGTTCTGACACAGTATGAGAAGCTCAGAATCTGCTGAAAGCACTCTGAGTCCTCTGGACACCAGCATGAGCTTAGCTAGAGCTACGCTAGAGCTCAGGTGCTCACGTGCAACTGCTTACTACTTCTGAATAGTGTATGGCCCTCAGATGGAAAATTCATGGCACTCCAATTGCAGTAAAAATTTATACCAGCTACACAGCTGACCTGCCATCTTTATGATGACAGCTATCTTTATTTCTGCTTTCCCGTCATGTTTTAGTATGGTTACTGTGACAGTCTCTACAGCATACTCCAAGTACATTAATGTTAAAGGAGAAAAAAAAAAAGACTGTGCAACATGAAAGCAAAATATTTGCATTATCTTATATCCCATTATTTTGCACTTTAATTTATGGAGGAGCACAAGGCAGACCTCAGTGAAGGTCTGGGATAGAAGCATGTACAGACAAAATAAAAAGCCTATCAAAATATTTCAAAACCGCTGAATAAGTTTTACCCCCCTCAACAGTTATGAGAAAAAAGGCTGAAATTTCCCCAAGTGGCTTTGCATTCTGCACAAAACCTAAGAAAAAAAAAATCTGAAAGTTTTTATTAAGATCATTTTTACTACAGAACATCTGGAAGCTGAGGGAACTGGGCTTTTTCAACACGGAGAAGAGAAAGCTTCAGGGGGACCTAATAGCAACCTGCCAGTGCCTATGGGAAAGTTATCAAGAAGGCTGAGCTGGGCTCTCCACTAGAGAGGTACATACAGGTACACCACTAGCACCTCCATTAAATGTGGTTAATCCAGGCTCCCTTTATAATGAGTGGCGAGAATGGCAGTTCTGGAGGGCAATTACAGGGACTTTTTTTAGCTGTCTGGACAGACAGTTCAGAAGATGCAGGAAGGGATAGAACACCAAAAAAATGATCTTCCTTCCCACCAAACACGTTTGCACAATTTTATTGCATGAGAAACTGAAAGTGTGGGCAAACATAACTAGAGGGTAGAAGCTCAGAGAAGAGGTGGTGGCAGGGGTGTTACAGCTGGATGAGACAGCGTGTAAGGAATATGGAGATTTTTATTGTCCAGAGTGAAGGCAGGTAGCTTCAGTGGCCACATACTCAAATAGCACATCACAATGACGTAAGGTCTTTTAATTGCCATCTTTCTGACAGTTTTCCAAAACCAACGATAATACTGTTCAAATTGGTTTAATATCAATTAAGGACATGAACCTGCTACATTTGGCATCAGAGACTAGAAATCCACAATCAAGTCGCAACGACGTTGAAAAACTGATGATTTTTCGGGTGTCAGGCATATAATTTATAATTTGACAAAAATACTCAATACAATTATTTAAGCAATTTTAATTAAACTGAATGTAGCTGGATGATTGCCCTTTAAAGATCAGCACTGACGATGTTATGCTTACTCTTAATTTCTTCCTTAAACATACTGCCAGCATTTAATTAAGCTTTGAGTGACATCTTTTTTATATTTTGGTCATCACACTTTTGCCAGCCACACTGCCAACTATGACCTTCATACTGCCTCGGTTATTCTCCACTTCACCACACAAAACCACTCTTATAACCTAAATAAACAACATGAGCATAACATTTTACTATGATTATTCTCCAAATCAAAAGAATTATTTCAGAAGGTATTCTAAACCATAATTACCAAACTCCTTGCTTTAACTATACCACTTTTTTCGACCAAATTTTTTGCTGTTTCAGAACTACTATTGCCACCGATCAAGTTATTCCTGAAACTATGGTTTAGGATAGTCCCTAATCCTGCGCAAAAGCAGATCTGCTGTCTCAGAAAATGGGCCATAGCCTGTACCTGCTTCAGGATGCCCATGTCATGTGTCGAAGTGTAAAATATAGACAAGGCTGCAATAGCAGCTTACATGCTCTTGTAAAAGCTGCATCCCCCTCCTTCACTGCTGTTCTCTTCACCAATATGTCTCTCCACGTCTCCAGCAGGCAGGGATGCTGGACCCACTGAAGACAGTTGGTAAAGGATGGAAATACATGGGAAAAAGTAGAGAGCTATGGATTTTTAAAAAAAGTTTAGAAGCATAACTCTAATTTGCTCTGAGAAGGGATAAATGACCAGATAACTGTTCTAATTACTATTCCAAATGCCTACTCAAAGATTGAATAAAAATCGTGTTTTGAAGAAAAGGCTGATTCGATCACTTAACTTTAAGATTAATCCTCTTTTAAAGTACCCATCTAAAGTATGCATAGAGGAGCAAGCTCTCTCTCAACAATTCAGTGTCCTTCTCACTTCAATTAAGTCCTGACTAATTTCCAAGTACTTTTTCCTGAGACATCCAAGGAGTCCTTCAGATAAAAAAGATGTGACATTCCTGATGTTTCTAAAAACACTGTCAAAGCGTCTCATATTGCTCATAAAAATGCATGTACAGGGCAAAAAGCAGAGTTTTCTTCTTTAATTCTATTCCATAAAATGAGTTGCAAGTAAAGACAGGTATACTGTAGGAAACAATTATGTATTTAAGGCTGGACTTCAGATATTAAGGTATCTGTAATCTAACACCTCAGCAGTTTCCAACAGTGCAAACTCAAAGCAAGCAAGATACAAAATTTCCAATTTACTGAGAGGCAATGAGTGAGAAGAATCTATTACTATTGCTTGCACAAGCTTCTTTTAAGCATAATTTAAAATGACTCTGAGATTGACTTGGGCTTATTTTTGTCTTTAACAGTGCCATATAAGAAGAATTCAAACCACAAAGAGCTACGCTGCATTACCATTAAGGCTCGGGCTGAAATTCCATCCTTAACTTGTTCTATTGTGTGTGGGTACAGTCGGGGCTTCAAACGCTGGGTGTTCCCACATGCCCCACAGCACCCCCACACAACCGAGCGAATTAAGAATGAAGTTGCAGCTTTAACTTGGAATTTAGTTCCCTTTGTGGTTTTATGTCAAGCCTTCAACGTCAGTTTGAGAATGCCCATGGTAAAGCTATGATAGCTGATGGTAAATTAGAACTGAATGACACAAAAAGGGCTCTAGAAGGATGCAAGTGTTTTCCTCGGCAGTCGACATGGCAAGGGATCAGCAGCTGGCCAGCCACTGGCGTCTGTAAGCTTTACGGAAGACTATGGTTTCCTTCTTGGCTTCCTGCACTGAGAAATGCCTAAGGGCAACAACATCATTTCTCACTATTAATTTTCAGATTGATGTAATGAATCTGTTTATCGGTCTCTTAATTTAGGATGCTAATAAAGAATTCATGGTGTTCAATCTTTTGCTTTGATTTTTTGGTATAGTAAACCAGCAAGCTTAAATCAAGTAAACCCCTTATATTTAGTGTATCTTTGAACATTTCTTTAAAAAACAGATTAAATAAAAACGAAGGGTTACATAAATAAAACCATGACAGCCCTTACCTGTGATTTTCATAACACTGCCGATCACTGTGATATGATTTTGGTAACACTGCGCTAAGCAAATCCTGCATCCATTCAAAATGTAAGTCCTTGTGTACAAACTCAAATATTTGCAGCTGATTACAAGTTAGAAATTACTTAAAATAAGCATATACACTTATCTCTTCCTTAAATTTAAAATTATGTCTTCCACTTTCTTTCATTTTACTTTTTCTCTTTTTGCATAGAATTTGGTGTTTTGATGTGACTGCACCTTTTATATGTTTTCCATCTTTTTCTGCTTATAAAATACGTCTACATATTCCAGTTAATTTTTCCCAACATAATTTTTCTTTCTTCACTCTACTCCTTTCCATATAATTTACTTATTTTGCCTCATTGTATCCTTTCATGGCCTTTCTTTCCTCCATCATCTATATGTCTTCTCCCACTTTCCCTTGGAAAAAACCTTAAGCACTATAGCACTTTTTTTTTTTTACTCCTCTGAAAAGAGGATCAATACTCATATTTTCTTCCCTGATCTGGAAGAGTTAACTTACACCACTCATTTTACCTGCTATAAGGATAACTAAACGCATGTGTGGGATGTAATTAAAATCCAGTTGGTGCCAGCAGGCTCTCTGGGAGCCTTAGGTTTGGATCCATTAATTCACACTAGATCTCCAGATGGCTTTAGCAACTCTATATCAAATTTCTGTAAGACTGATGAAAACTTTGCAGTTAACTTGTGTCATTATTGTGTCTCAATTTCAACTCAATCCAATTTGAAATGATCAAAATATCAGAAAATGTAACTTAACCTCAAACCCCGCTGCACGTGTTAACATAGCCGCCATGCATGCTGAATGCACAGAGAATAATGCTTGGAGCTCAAGGTTTGAAAGTTTCATATGATGCAATAATTTATAGATGAAAAAGGGTTTTGCAAGAAATCCACTCTATAGAAGTACGTGACTTACAGAAAGCTCAAGATTGTGATATTTAAGAAAGCTTGTACAAGTACGTGCAAAAGTAGTTTGTGCTTTCACAATAAAGAACACGAGCCACGTACTATGCAGAGTCTCAATCAAATGCACAAGTTACCAAAACCAACATCAAGTTGAAGACATAAGATCAGAAGCAAAATGTTCTTATGAAGAACTGATCTGTATTACTTTTTTCAACATTATATTTTTTGCCTTTGCAGATCAAACTGCAACCCTGGACATAAAGTTAGCCAGGAACGCAGAGGAAAAAAGTACTGATTTCTGTTTGGAAATAATTTTTAAGTATTTTTGTAACTGTTTAGCAATGTGAAAATAAATAAAGAACTACCTTAGTAAAAGCTCTAACAGCCTTGGCATCCCTGAATACGAAACTCACAGAAGATTAAAATACTTTCTCAGGAGCTACTTCTGAGACAGAGAACAGACTGGTAAAAGAAGGACAAGCAGAGAATGAGAATGCAATAGCCTTATGTCTGACTACTATTAACACTGCTGAATATAAATAGTCCAAAATTAGATGAAGCCCTTTCTACACACTAACAGGTGCCACTCCTCTCCTTGCTTTCAAATAGCTGCTCAGACAATTCTGCTGTGCTAGTACTAATCAGTGACGGTTACATTTGAAGCAGCAGCTGAACAGTTTATTTGCATCGAAATCCCTGACATTTTTTGTTTTAATTTTTCTCTGCCACTCTTTATATTTCACTGAGTTCAGACTAAACTGGTGCACACAGAGCAGGTTCCACTGTTACTAGAACCCATAGCACACGGAGAATTAACCCAAATATAAGGATAATATAGAAAACAGTCTCAGTTGACAAGGTTCTTTAATTTCGCTATTCAATTCTAGAAATTTCAGCCTTAGCAGAGCTCGGTTTTAAACATAAACTTAAAAAAAGGAGTCGGAAGCTAACACATTTCCACTAACAAAATGTAACAAAGGCAGATAAGGTGCCCAAGCTCTAACAAGCCAGAGAACCAGTTCATTTAACAAACCATACATTTACACCTCAACTTGCAAGTTATCACACCGCCCTGCTTACAGATTCCCCTACCGAGGCTGACACGCTGCTCGAACACGCTGGTGCAGAAGTACTAAGTACATACAGAGCAGCTCGGGGACCGCATAGACACCTCAAAGGCAACGTGCCCAGGAAACATGTTCATACAGCTTTCTCGGAAAGCCCATCGCACTGCCATTGTATTTCATAGTCAGTGGATTTCAGTGAAAAATGTGTTGTACCTACTTCTCACTCATCTTTTTCAGTCAATCACTGCACATCAAAGTGCAGTCAAAATGTGACGCCATGAATACATTTACCTTTAAAGGTAAGAAGAGGTAGATATTTTTGAAAAATGCTATGTGCAAAAGTGTAATCGATACATGAAGCTTAACTGTTTGCCTCTAAAGTGCCATATCTTTATTTTTCCTCCCGCTGCTCAATTCAAATGATATATGGAGTGTCTCTTGGCACAGAGACATCTGAACTTTTTGCTTACCCTAGGCTTGCAGATTTTTAGGACTTTTCACGTTAACAGGAGTTTACTTCTTACATGTGCTTGTGCTGTAGAAGGAAACCATATGCCCTTTTCAAATTGCTTCTCACTTTGTTTGTGTAACTCAGATAGTAGCTCTACCTGATCTGTTTTGAACTACGTCAACAGATAATCCATTTATTACATGGCGGTTCAGTTAAACTGCATGCCCTTCAAAATGAAACTATATATGTCTGAGTTTGAGAAGTGCAACTTCAAACTGTGGGAATTTTTGCAGTCCAACTCACGCCAACTGCATGGTGCCATGTATTTACCTGATGCTTTACAGCTTTAAAAGCTTTTTACTGTCAGAGCGCTTGGTCCTGTAACAACTGTGACAGACAGGAACAAAAATTAATGGCTTTAATAGTAGGCAGTTGAATGCTAGACCAGTTTTTGTTCTGAACCAGAAAACAAATTAATTCTGGACTTACTACTTATAAGTAAGAATTTAAAGGAGAAAACAAACTGTTTAATGGTAGATGTAGTAGACTGACCTAAGCACAAGGACCTAAGAGAATGCATGTCCAAAACCAAGACTGGGAGAAGATGACAAAAAGGGGAGATGACTTTCCAATAGGTAAAGTAAGCAGTACAGGTTCAAAAGAAAATTGAAGAGGTCAAAAGCTGAGGATAGAGGAGCTAGATTTGATGTAGCAGTATGTAAGAAAACAGTCAAGAGTTACATAATAAAACCCCAAACTGGTTAAATTTGCAAGAATTTTTTTTTGTAATTAAACAGATGTATTGTGTTAGCATTTAATGGTTGTGCAGGTTTAAATATAACCATGTCCATATATGAAGAAAAGAGACTAGAAAGAAGATGGCTACCATAATCGGTGTAAGGGCTTGAGCCAGAAGTGGTAAATACAATGGAATGGGAATTAAGATAGTAAGGAGCTTAGTGATAATAGGAGTAGAAAAGTTAAAAAAAGTTAAAAATGTACCAGAATTAGTCTTACAAGCTTTTTAAAACAACTTCCAAGTGCCTCTGTCAATGGTCCAATTCCAATAGCTCCGTACACCCTACATCTGCAGGAACGTGCCAGAAGCATTCCTGAAAAGGCATTACACCGGCAGACAATATATGTGCTTGAAGGGAAACACTGTGAAAGAAACTGCCTCCCTGTCACCAGAGAAGACTGTCGCTTGCATGTTTTCGAAACACATTTCAGAATACCAATCTTGTTTAAGCAGTATTATTAACATGTTTGCACATTCACAATGTTTTAAACAGTGGCTGAATGCATAGTGCTTTCCATAAAAGTAGGTGTAGAACACCCTTAGATTTCTGTATCGCTCACTGAAACCCGCTGTGTGCTAAATATAATTACGCATTAAAATGCAAATCCTGTTAATTTTTAACCTAGGTACTTTGGACTTGCCCTGCCAGGGAATTTTCATCACAACGCTGGGATTGCATTACAATAAATACACCCTGTGTTCCAGCTGCTGACCAAGCTAGTGCAGCTCTGATCAAAACCAACCATGCAGTGGCAGAACCTGTGGACTCACAACTACTACTCTACCAGGGCAGAAATGTCCTGGGCAGCACCCCCAGGGCAGAAATATCCTGTGATTTCATCTTCCTGGACTAAGAACTATGTTTCTGTATAGAAAAGTAAATGCAACTTAAACCAAACTAAACAGGATGCCTACATAAAGCTTGTATTATACTATCAGAGACTAAAAAAAAAGATGACAATCTTAAATATGCAAGCAGCATATACGCCAGCTGTCATCAGTTTCTGTAAATGAGTGCTTCTATTTAGTCAGCCTGCAAATACTTTCAAAGAAACTTGTAGTTGTTATGAATTTATCCAAATTTCACTGTTTCCCTTTTTGAAGGCTTTGACATAAAGAAAACTCAGACAGTTCAAAAATGCAGTGAATCTTGGAAGAAAGTTTTGTTGGCTGGTGCTTGACTGGGACAGGAGCCCTGAATTTGTTCTTCATGGAAAGAGAGATCTCCTTGGTCACAAGATCTACAAGGTGGTGCTTTAAGGCTCTTGTTTTAATCCACACATGTATTTAACAGTACCACATATACTGTACATGTACTGGTACATCATACCAGTGTACATACCAGTTGCACACTGCTATGATAGCTTTACACAGCACAGATACTTAAAAACATTTAACAGGAAAGGAATTAGGAATTTTGCAGTTTCTGGTTTGTTCTTTCATTAAAAAAGCAACCCCAAAACACAACAAAATAGAAGACGTCATGCAACTACACAAGTTACATATATTCTGAAATTAAAAAAACAAAAGAAAATTCATTGTTCAAAATAAAGAAGAGCCCAAATAGTAGGCAATACTCAAAAAATATTATTCTCTTAAGAACAAATATATAAGAATCCTAGACATGAAAGATTGCTGAAAGACAGGAAAACTGTGTTCAAAGGCAGAATTCTCTTCTGTGATAACGTGAACACCACAGAGCTAATCACATCACCGCTCCCCCAGAAGCTTGAAATTTTCCTGGGGAAAACTAAGCTTTTCTCCAGCCTTTTTATAACAAAATTTTCCAAGTTAAAGACACATGCAAATAGCAAAAAGAAATGAGAGAACGGGGCCAGGGGGGAAAGCCAGATATGCTCCATGCATAAGCAACCAAATTGAAAACAAAATAAATACTTAGCTGAATCTATCACAATAAACTCTTCACAAAAAGTCTATCAGATTTTAAATGCCATTATTACCTATGTTGTGTCAAGATGTTTTCTCAGTTCTGAGAGAGCCTGGTACTTAAAAAGGTGCCATAAGTGATGGGGAGTGAACTGATTAGGTTGCCATAGAAAAAGACTACCACTACCAAACCTCCCAAAGCATTCAACAGCATCTGGGAAGTGTGAAATTCTTCACTTTTAAACACAGCGAACTAACACTATTAGATAAAACTTCCACAGTGGTAAATTAATCAGAGAATAACAACATGTAAAAGAAAGAAAACACAATCACTTTAAAGCTTTCCTTTCTCTTTTTTTTTTTTATTTATTTATGAAGGGTTTAGTCACATAGATGAAAAATGGCTAACAAGTTAAGCTCTTTAGAAGAGGGGTCAGAGTTATGCTCAGAGGATTTAGCAGGTCCCAGGAGGGACCTGAAACAAACATCCATGTGTCCTGTAAGATTAATACAACAGTAACAACAAAGCCATTGCAACCACAAGAAATGTTTATCCTGTAATTAAGTTGTAAAATTATATTTATTTCTCCATAAAGCTGCTGACTTTACTTCTAAACAAATGATTTGTTTTCTGTAGGAGCCAATGATCTTGTGACAACGTTATGTGTAAAACCTGAATGTCTTAAAACACACTATATTTTCCAATGACCAGACATATTTTTCCTAGTCTTGCTTATTTTTTTAAACTTTCTACCTATGCAGAATTTTTCTTCTAAAGCATTTTCATTTGACACAGAGATTACCCATGGAAGGACTGGATGAAGAAGAGACAGCTTAGACAGTTCTGCTGTGCCACATTGTCCAGAAAAACAGAAATCACAGTGAAAGTTTTATCTAAATTCTGGTATTCCCATTTACTAACATTTTCATCAACATACTTTTCTAAAACTAAGCAAGCACAATAAACTCAAAATATTTGAAACAAGAATACAGAAATCTTGAATTCTGTCTATTCGAATCGACATATTTGCTTTGAACTAAGTACACATTATTTAATCAAAGGTTTGTATAATATTTTAAGTTTTCAACAGATTGCAAAACGCATCACACTCAGAACTGGTAAGAATGACCCTAAGCATTCCAGCAGATTACTGTGTAGATCAGAACTTTTAAAATCAGTTGTTGACAGCCTCTAACAAGAAAACCAGGGAAAATGGAACAGATGAGACAAAGTTATGGGCACCAGCAGAAGGTAACAGAAGCTTGCATTAGATGTATACACACACTTTTTACAAAGAGAAAATGTCTCACTATCTCTAAACCAGGCATCAGGGAGATGATTGTCCAGGATATTAGATTTACATCAGAGAATTTAAAAAGATCTCTTTTACATTCAGTAGTTTTAACAAGAGTTATCCTGAAAGTTGAAATGAAACACTGTGAATACAGTAACACTGACAAATATTTAATCGGAGCTATTACAGAGTGTAAAACCACTGTATTACTGATTACAGCAGAGTTGTAACAATGCTTCATTTTTTACTAGTGTTTACAAATTCCACCCTCTAATTTTGAACTTTCCTTCCATAATGAAGGTTCAAGTATGTTTTCTCAATCCTCCCTTCAGAGCCCATCACTGCTGCACCTTCAGCGAGACTGCAAGGTCACAATGCAGCACTACAATTTTCTTCTCTGCAGAATCTGAATCTAGCAAAAACCTGTACCTGGTAGGTCATCCGTTTCTCTGTGATACATTCCTCTGTACCAGAGATAAAATTGTTTTCAGTCATCCTGGCTGCACCTTAAATGGCTTTTGTAGAGGCTGTAGTACCATTTAAGCAGGTCATCAAGCATCTGCTGATTTTCTTTTTCAAGACCTAGGTGGTTATCAGTAGTGCTTCATTTATCAGAGCTGCCATATTCTTGGAAGCAGATTCTGCTATTAGCACAAACATTACATTTCTTTGGGAGGTCCAGAACTCCATCTGATGCAATTCTCTCTTCTCCTCTTCAAAGTTTTTAAGATTAGCTTTATCTCAGACTTCTTTTGTGAAATAGTTTGACTACAGCCTTTAATTCAAGAAGGACAGAATTGTGTAAACCCTAGATTGGGTCAAATTAATGCTATATTTGTCCAACCTCTTTTCTCATAATAAATATTACATTTCTCTGACTTCCTAAGAGCCCAGGCATGCCTACATTTTTCAAAGACAGACTGCCTGTTTGCAAATGTTTACAGTAATAACTAAAAATAATGCATGTTAGTTTTTGCCTGCTCTGTTGGAGAAGATTCACTAGCCACCATTATAATTTAATGATTTGAAAGCACAAATTGATGACTTGATTTCTAGCTAGTGCTAACCATCATCCACAAAAAAGATTCATTCTTGTAGCTGGACACCTACTCCAACATGCATTAAGTAAAAACTCAATCATTCACTGATTTGTTAAAGTCTTATAAAACTTACATTGGAAATAACTCACACAACCAATGAAGACGGAACGTTTACCACACTAAACATATTTTCTAATTCAAGGCACTGCTGAAATTCTCCAGAACATCTTTTCAGAGAGAATGACTTTCATGTGCTAATTCGCCATTTGCCACACAATCTCAGGATGACAGACAGAGAAAGAGCCCAGAACAGGTTAAGAATAAGAACAAAGACCAGGCTAGTTGGACTAACCATAAAAATGCAGAATTGGCTTAATTTTAAAAGTAGGGATATTATGCATTTATCTATAGCATCACAGACGGTAATGCCTTTTCTTTTTTACAATACTAAAATGTGACAATGCAATCAGTATGTTATTAGCAACACCACCAAACAGTTCTTCAAATCCAGCTCTGGCCTTTGTTAAGTTATTACTAAGACAGGAATTAATTTTGGACAGAGAGAACGGCTAGCCAAAGGTTTTAGAATGTAACTCACTTCATGTAACCTTATTTCTCTGCTCCACACTCTTCCATGTCTTCCCAACCATCTGCTTACTGGAAAGAAAAAAGGAAAAAAAAAACCAACAAAAAAACCCTGGTGCTCAATCTCACAGTGCACAACAGATGCGGTTTTTAAGATTTAAAATAGGAAGCCAAACGTTCCTCCATTAAGGTCTTCAATAAATATAATCTCAGTTTGCAGAGAAACTTGATGCAAATATCACTAAAAGCTCTCAAGACCAGGTCTCAGAGATGCAGATTCTGTTACATCTGCTGGTTTGCCACATTTGCCCAACAACTGAATGGAAGAAGAAAGGACAAAAAGGAAGATAGATTTGGTCGTGTCATGCCACTTTGCCCCATTCTCTGGCCATCTATGACTCCTGCTTCCTGATGGCAGAATATCATCACAAGTGCCCCGTTTTTGTCAAAAATATGGAGATGCTATTTAGTCCGCAACCACTGAACTTGCAGACAGTGCTGGGGTGGGTGGGAGAATTAGCACTGAAGCCAGGAGTGAGACAGGCAGAAACCAGCTACAGGGTTGTTCTCACTGTGCTTTGGAAACACCTTGTTCATTTTGAATGACAATGAAAGAAAAATGCACATTTCTTAGGTCTCCACTGCATCTAGGGCATGGGCTCAGTGAGGCTCAAACTCTCCTTGCCATCACCTGCACTTAGGTAGGTGACCTCTGGGGAACATCTGCAGTGAAGAACAGGGGCTCACTGCAAACAGTACAATACGGGCTTGTTACTGCAAAGGGACATACGGGCTTGCATAAACTCCACAGCCAGCTTGATTGCCATCATGTCCTAATATTTTTATCGCTCATGAAAAATAAAGTGAAAACAGAAGTCAGCCGAAATAAAACTTGGTTGGTAAACTCAGTAATACTTAAGATTGTTTAAACAGGGGATATATATGGCATTTGGAGGATATATATGACATTAAAGCTTTTTCCATTACAAATTATTCATTTAAAGTAGTTACGCAGATACCCTGCTTCTAACTGCAGAAAAGCGCCTTAGCATCCCTTTGTCTGAGGCTCTGTACTGCTCCATAGCCTTGACTTCCCAGTGAGGATATATTAGTTTTGTGACCTGCTAGCAGATATGCAGATTTCAAAAGCACTTCTATTCAGAAAAACAAATGCACAGATCCACAGTAAGACTTCAGCTCATGCTCAGAGCTGAACTCATGGATATTCCTAGCCCTATCCTGGAAGTATTTTAAAAGCATTTAAATGTCTTCCTGGATTTGGTCAGAGATGGTCTCAGAAGAATGAAGCAACGCCTCAGCTGGGTCAGAACAAAGGTCCACCTCATCCCTTCTCCTTCCTTATGGTCTGTGGCTGCAAGGTTAGAGCATCTGAATGAGTCAGACATTGCACTTAAAATTCAACAGCAGTGTGTATGCATCAATTCAAGCATTTGCCATAAGCAAAAGCTTAGGAAGGAATAAAAATATTCTCTCAGTATTAATCTATTTTGAGCTCAGGGACATCCTGAGCTGGATGTGGTTTCCATGTATTTAACAACCCTTGGTTATATCACTTTCTGGCACTTACCCAACATCTCCTTGAGTCCACGCAAACTTTTAGTGACTTTAATGACTTTTGGCATGGATTTTCACACATCTATTGCCTATTGCAAAGAACTGCACAATGGATAATAGACCCTGGGAATGTGAAGTTCATGTCAAATTATATGCTGGTTTTGTGACTATGGCATACTTAAATATAGTTGATTATTTCTCTCTCCAGGATAGCTGTTTAACACATGTAAGTTTTTCAGCCTTACAGTAGAGGTGAAAAAAAAACACCATAAGTACAGTTTCCACATAACTTCACAAACTGTACTAAATAATAAGATGATATCACCACAATCTTTTTCATTAATGACCTGTCCAGGGACATAAAACTTTACTTCTAGGAGAAAATGCTATTTCTTTATTCCACTAACTACTCCTTTAAAAATTCTCTTTTACAGGCCACCTCTTAAGTTCTTTCTTATCCATTTTAATAAACATTACTTAATAGCTCTGCACACTGCCAAAATCCATTATCTTAAGCTGTAAATTGATAGCTGGAAAAAAATGTTTGAACTTTAAGCTGAATAAAAGCATTGTGCTTGCTATATATTTTGTTTTCTGCAAAACTGCAGCTGCACGTTTCAAATTAAACTATACATGGTTGTACTTAAAACTGATCTATTTTCTCACACTTCATTGATCTCATTGATCCAGCTAGAGCAGTTTTATGATTGCCAAAGTGTTTTTAAGGTAACATCTGATGCTCTTCAGACCCGGGTCTATGATTACACATGCCACTCTTCTCTAGCTCCTGGAAACAATCTGAAGCGATGTTGCTTTCAGAAGTGGGTCAAAAGCAATGTGGTTGAAAAACAGGTTTGCTTGTATTTAATTATTCAAGATTAACATTTTAAAAGATATATTTGATTTATATTTGCTCCCGAATTCAACCACTAACTGAGAGGGTAGTTAATAACAGAACACATTTTTGGCATCTAAACTGCAGAGATCCTCAGCAGAAGACTGCTTCTTCCCACTGATTCCAGAGTGACTTAATGACCAAGTTCCTCTGTTGGGTATCTAAAGGTATGTAAATGCAGATGAATAAAGTAGCATGAATCTCTGACACAATACCAGTTCATAGTAAACTTCTGCAAGGCTCTGACTACACTCTGGGCTATCAGGACACACTTACCAGGGGAACTATATCTACAAGAGCAGTTCTAATTCAGCACTGTGCCTGCAACAGCATGAACAGAACAACACATTCCCAGAAGGGCTCAAGTCTTCATGTAGAAAATTCCTGTTGGCCAGACATGTTTTTAAGTGTAGTTAAGAGTAGAGCCAAACAGTGTGGGTACGGCATTTGGATAGACCTTCCTCAGGACTAAGCAGACAGAGCCTGCTGCCTCCCAGTCACCAAGTTTGCTAAGCAAGGACACAGGGGCAGAAGAGATCTGAGTATAAATATCTTTGTTTTGTCTCCCCTAGTTGCTTGAATTTTCTCTGTTTAAGTTTCTAGCTTTTATTTGAATAAAGTCAGTTTGCTCTTTTTGTGGAGCCTCCTACAGGAGATGTTGCAGACTGTTCCCTCTCAGACCGTGCTTGACTTGCTGTCCCATCATTACATACCATTAAAGATACTGAATAATTAAAAAAGGTACCACTGGCTTGACTTTGCTTCTAGCAAGTCACAAAGTTTTTAATGACCTGCTTTAAAATGATTCTAGCTGTATTTAGAAATCCATATTATAAAAGCTGCTATCTTAAAAAATGAGAGAAAAAAGATTGTAATACGAATTTGGCTTCATGCTCAATCCTAAAATCAAACATATATGAAGCTACTGTAAATACGACTTGGTCTATGGAGTTATCCCTTATATTACTCACATGCCTTCTTACTGCTTCTGCAACAGCTAGCTAGGCATTAAGCAAAAAAAAAGAAAAAAGCTAAGAATCCCACCCAGTCAAGTGCTGAATCCTGAGGAAAAAAAAAAAAAGTTTTATTACCTAAAATAGTTTAATTGCTTTAGCATATTTTCTCATCTTAACTATAATCTTACCACTTACGTAAACTTTGAATGCCATATTCTTTAATATGCTCAGTTTTCTCTCCCCCATTTTTTTTAATGGAAGAACCACAGTTGACAAAACAGCAAACACTCTAAAACACATTTCCAAACTTGTGGCATACTGTGTAAGTGCATCATTATCCTGAAATGGCATTACAGAGGCACTAGAAAGTCAGCCTTAACTTCTGGTTGCAGGATTTTGAAATACAGAAAAGCACAGACACGCTACTGAACACATTATTCCTAATACACAGCATGAAGAATTCGGGTGTTCCCCAACGTACTTAAAAACAGTCTTAGCAGACAGAGAAGGATAATTCATAGAGACAAACTGTGTGCCCCCCTCACAGTTACAGTTACAAGCTGTAGTAAGTCTGAAAACTATGGTCATCCAAGTCATGAACCTTTAAGAGGGGAAAGAAGGGAAAACAGCTTAACGTGCCTGCCTTCAAATTAAAAAACTCAATCACAGATTTATCACTGTTTTTCATTCCCTTTAATTCTCTTTATGAACTCTACAGGATTAATGTATATTCTGTATACCAAAAAACTTTCTGAAATAATTTATTCCAGATCCTTATCACTCTTTCTATGCAGTTCTAAGCTGTCCATTTCTATTTGCCCATTTTTAAGATTATTCCTAATTTTTCATCTCATACAGAGAAGGATGTATGTATTCGTTTTACTAGCTCATCTTCCCTGATCTTTACACATAAAATACTTATCTTTGTTACTGCTTTTGCACTCTTTCCCAGACAATATCTTTCTTGTGTGGCACGGTGACCAATACTATACACAGTATTCCAGATGGAGCCTAACACTCCTGTAACTGTATCGCCTCTTATTTTGTATTTTATCCCTCTGATACAACCTAGTAACTTACTTTCTTGCAGCTGTGCAAAAGCCTCATGGTTTCAATGATTTTTCCACAATAACCTTCAAATCCTTTTTCTAGTCAGTGTGCTGAATGATTGTTCCATTGCAGCACGCACTGTGTTTCCTTTGGTTTCTTGCTCCCAGACTAATTATTTTACATTTTTCCACAGTGAACCGCGTTTGCCAGCTGTTGGCCCAGTCACCTAAACAGCTCTAAATCCTTTTATATCTGATTGTATCGTTCCTAATTTACTGCTCTGAATTTTACTACAAAAAAAAGGTGGTAGGGAGGATAAATCTCTGTGCACAAATATACATTACTTATATGGGGGCCATATGCATGTGATCAGCATAATTTATCATATGGTTTTGCAATCTATCAGGCAGCTTTGCCCACCTCACTTGCATTTTTCCAATAATCCATCCCTGCTGGGACTACTTCGAACACTCCACACTTCTGAGCAGCTCCATACAGCTGCCATGAAAAAAACGTGCCACAAAAAAAAACAACTTTTATTTTCCCAAATGTAATCCTGCCACTTCAAATCACACTTACCTGAAGTTCAATATTCAGTCTTGAATAGTCAGCGATATTCCGTCTGGATCTGTGACAGATTCATGGTGTCTTCTTGTGAACCCTTGAGGATGGAGGTGGGAACGAGGTTCACCAAACATTCACCAACTCTACCTATTTAAGATACACCCAGCAGCTGCTTCCAGGTTCTAGTTGCAAGAAAACTATCAGAATTTAAATACCAACACTGTGTGTTATATGAAAATTTTTAGTCATATTTTAAAGATTTTAATTTTCCTTCCTAATTATATTACTGATGTAATGTTAAAGGAGTCTCTGCTCACCTCACACCACCAGCAACTCAGGACATTGACGAGCTCAGTATGTGTATGTGGGGAGGACAGAGAAATCACATAAATTTCTAGAACTTGTACAGCTTAGTCTTTCCATACATTTGCTCCTCCTCTAAAGAAAGTCCTAAATTGCCAGTTCCTCATGAATTTTGAAATTCCAGAAGTTTGATGCACAACTTTGAATTGCATTAGTGCAATAAGTATTTCCACTTCAAAGCTTGTGGAGTTACAACTCAGTTTAAATTATCCTCTACCACCTTCTACCTCAATGGGCAAGTCTATTGAACTCACCTAGTATCTGAAGGACTCCAGCATCACTGTATAATCACCCTTTTCTTCCAGCACAAAAGAATGAAGTTGAAGCACCTGCTACTCTTCAGGCTATCAAGTGAGGGAACATTTTACCAGTGCTTACAGCACCTGTTACTCGCTGCGCTATCAGCTCAGAGAAAGCTTTAACAGAACTTGCAGGTTTCTGTGATTTCTTCCATCCAATCCTCATTCTCTGCCATTAGTTCCTCTTTCATAAAACAATATCACTGTTGTAGTTTTACACTTGAGACTATGAAAAACAAGTTTTAAAGAACGATAAATGATATGTGTGCAATGCCATTCCTGTGGCATTACAAGAAAATGATTTTAGAAGAACAAACACTAGTTAAAATCTAAAACCTGATATGAACTTGTACTCATTTGCTGACAAAAATGGTGTGGGATATGAATTAGCTTTGAAGACTGCTAGTTCTTCCTACAGTACAGAAATGCTGCAGAATAGTAATCTTCAGCTTCCAAATTACACGTGCTCTGCTTTTTATTTAGAGAAATTTGAAATAGCAGTCTGTGCTTAAACAGACTGAAAAAATAAATGACTTTAAGGTTTTAACTTATAATTATTACTTCTGGCTTCTGCCAGAAATCCATTAAGGCTACAGAATCTGAGCTGTCTGACTATAATTCTTGTCAATTGTCTGATATTTGATGAAGCAGTTTCTCCTGCATTTTTTTTAAATTTCAAGTATGTTTTGGTTAGTTTTTTTTTTTTTAAACACAGGAAAACATGAGCCAACACTTCAGTGTTTTATTAGAAATCACTAAGTATAAGTCATCTCCAAACAGAAGAAGTTCAGACACCCTTTATATAGAGACCACAACGAACAGAGAAGTTGACTGGTTAACATCTCCTTTTCACTCCCTCTCAGTTTACAAACTGCAAAGACTATTTCCTCTGAAAGGGGCACTGAAGTGTTACATTAGTACCACTTTTTAAATTACTTATGGTGTTAAATAAAAGTGCAAGAATTCCCCCAAAGTAGTTGAGAGCCATACTGAGGCACAAGCCTCACTAGAGAAAGATAGATAGAAATAAATTTCTCAGAAAGTGAAGTATAAGGAAAGGAGGTAGAGCCAGTAATTTCTGGCCACCATAGCAAACAAGGAGAAATTACTTAGGTTGAGATTAGATTAAATTTCTCTTTGTATGTCAAACAACAGTTAAGCAAGGTATGTCTGGGATGATGGACAGGTCATTAGCTCAAAGCCCCCAGAACCCTGTTCACAGATCGCTGTCTACCTGCTCATGACAAATTCCCAGATCCAACCCAAAAAGGTGAGAACTCTATTACCTTAGACTCCTAGCATCAGCAGAGGAAGACGGGTGTCTCTCTCCTCATAGTATTCAGACACCTAAAATTTGATTTATCTTCTGATAAATCTATGTCTGACTCAACTCCTTCCTAACCAGGTGTAGCGAAAAATTAGACGGAGCATGGAAGTTGGCGATAATAATCATATGTAGCCTACAGCTCACATGAATAACTCCAACTACCTGGGAAAGGCAGATCTTTATTGAGGAAAATAAAAATGCAAAGCGCTATCACTTTCTTTCCATAAGTCTGAAAAAAGACTAGACAACAGCTGATACCCACTCAGGTCACAGCAATCACAGCAGTTGTAGCTCTGTGACAGGGAAGAAAATGAGAATGCCTATTCCCACATTAAAAACTAGTTTTGCTGTTCTTTATGGAAGCGTAAATTGAGGATGCATTTGGTCAAAAAAATTTTCTAATCCCGAAGTTATAAAAAACCTCAGTAAATCCTGGACTAAATCCTATACTCATTACCCAGAGAAAAACAGAGTTTTGATTTTTCTGAAAGCTTCGCATTTTTTTTTACTACTATTTTTAAGGTCATATGCACGCTGTATCTTCTAAAAGTCTAAAATAAATACATAAAAACCGATATGTTTACCACTATGATTATTTTGCTCAAAATGAAATAGTAGGTCATTCACTCTTTTGTAATTCAGATGCTTGATCATAAATATACCCTATGTTTCTAAAAAGCTGCCATCATTTTCATTATTCTACACTATTTGTTTGGAACTCAGTAAATACAACTCTTTATCATGGCCATCAGCTGCAACTCCAAACAACGAGCTAGACAATGAAATGTTTCGTTTTTGATTGAGTAGCTGAAAGTGTGAACATGACCCATTATACCACTGTAAAAACACATCTCAGCAGAATATGCAGATGACGATTGTCCTTCTAAACTTGAAGATGTCAGTGGACTGACACTAACAGCCTGCCATTGCACACAAAATCACCCCAGAGACCTGGGCAAGGAAAGGAAGAGAGACCCACTGACAGACGGGTGGTACCACACTGCTCACTGTCCAACAGGACTGACCCCTGTCTTAGCTGCAGTAGAAACCACGCGAACTGCAGACACTGGGTTGCACCCGCTGTTTCACACTGTGATTTCCTAACTATGAACAAAGCAGCTGTACAGATTTTCAAGCTTCATATATGATTGAAGGGATTTTTCCTTGTCCTATTGAGCAAGGGTGCTCCAGTAGTATCTGCAAACGCAGTGACAATATTCTGCTGTCACACCTATGTCACTATGAAAATAGATGTATTTACAGCTCATTTGGTAAGGAATCAACTCCTTTAAATAGGATGCTGTTGAAAGCAAAGAGCTGGCTTTGAAACGCCTCACTTAGCAGGACACTACCTCTACCAAGCCATGAAAAGTATACTAAACTTCATCTAAGCATACTTACTAGGTAATCGTGTTTTCATTGAAGAACATGTGTTAGGATGCACCATAAAGATTACTATGAATAGCATGTTTTGCTTTTTAGCTCATCTTTGATAATGACAATGCATTTCCAAATTTTAAAATCTAACAGACTGTGCAGACATGCAAAAAGCATGCCTTCCTCTAAAGTCCCAAGGGACAAAGCTAAAATTGACATGGTCATTGTGTTTAAATTCCTTTTTGTAGCCAATTAATGTTTTATAATGGGTGAAAAACTGGAGAGGAAATCCTTCTTTGTTTAGCATATGTTGCAAGCACAAATCTGTCTTAAAAACCCAAAACCCCACAAAGAACCAAAGAAGCAGAGTTACATAAGATCAGGGAGGGTGGGGGGAATATCCACTCCACCTTCTGAAGCATTTCTAGCAAAAGCAGAAAAAGAAGAAAAATTGAATAGTGGAGAGAAATAGAAAAATTAGGAACATGTAGGATTGGAAAGGACCTCTAAGCTCATGAAGTCTAGACTTTTGCTATCTTTTTCATAAACCACTCGGTGGATCTGAAGAAAAAGTAAAAATGGACAACACAGTGTGAGTTTACATGTGTTCAAAGCACAATTATCTGGTATGATTAAGCCTAGGGCTCCTGGGGACTTTATAACAAAAAATCATCTGAGTCAGTAGAGGACTTGCACTCTCTCTAGTTGCTTTGATCAGCAACCACATAGTTATCATCCACACTTACATTTTCAGCATTCAGCACTTCATTTAAATGACTAAAAGAGACCAACCATTCCTGCAGATTTATGCTTTGAGAAATTCTAGAAAAATGAAAGATAAGCAGAGCATTGCTTATGTTTATATTTGGAGGCCTTCTTCACAGTCACAGGAGACAGAAATGAATGCCACAGTTTCTCCACTATCTATGGAAAAGGTGCTTTGACTCTTCAGCTGAAAAGACAGAGATGGTGCTATACCACATCTTTTGCAACAAACTACTACTTAAAGTGTAATAAACATTTCACTATTTGAACACTAACAAGCTGTGACACTATAGCTTTTATACTTTATTCCAAAGAACTTTATCTGGAGGAGTAAACAATACTTTACAAACTCTAACGGTATCAGTACTTCAAAATAAATTTCAGATAACCCTCACAATATATGATGTAAAAAATGACTATGGTAAAGGAAACAGGCCAAGGAGGAAAAAAAGATCAGCTACCAGAAGTGGTATCAGGGGACATTTTCAGAAACAGATGTACTACAATAAGCCTCTCTGAATCCACATACAACTTATGGCAGTGCCAGGGAGTGAGATGTTTAACAGAAAATTATGAACTGTATATTCAGAGTTTGTTGGCACCAAGGTAGAGTGTTTAAATGCTGATTTAACTCAATTAACTCAACATAGTACTGAAGGGCCCAACCTGACAGATGCACAGCACAAGTGGTAGTTGGACCATTTGAAGTGTGCAGTCGACACTTTTTTCACACTGGCAGCTACCACCCATCAACAACTCAGGGTAAGTACAGGTGCATGAGTTCATAGTCCTGAATTTGAAGGGTAGGATGCTGATGGGAGGGAGTAACGAGTCCCTCCTGCAGATGCCCACACAGCAGTACAAAGCCAGAAACTCCTCCTAAGGCTACTGGTATCTGAGCTCCCGTTGGTATGAACTTTGGAAACCCTTCATATAGTGGAGTATATATTATAAGACACTGACAGGTCAATACTTGAATATTTTAATGCAGCAAAAAGGAAAGCAAACATTTATCCTACATTGCAACAAAGGAAATTTTGCTCCATGATAGGAAAGGTTTTTGTGATAGATACAACCCTGAGCATGAGTGCTGAGAAAGTGAAGATCAATTTTGCTGAATTTTGCATACAATACTTAGAGCGGACATACAATGTGTCAGACAGCTATTTCAGCTTTTCTATACCGGAGAGATTCTGCTACGTCATCAGTCATATATTATGTTTCTCTAAGAACAATTTATTTATTAAATCGTACAACCAAAGCAGAAACCCATAAATTTTATTTAAGCAAAGAGTTAAGTCTTCAGTTACAAAACTGGCAATGCAGTTACAATCCACAAAGTCTGAAATAAGAAAGCACAATCTGGAAATAAATTTGAAGCTAATCCCTTCTCTGAGCATCTGTTAGCTAGAAGAGCTGAGATCCAGCCTCAAAAGGTGGTCTGCTCTGGAAAGACCAGAAGATCAAAGCCCTTTTTGTCCCAATTACACCTGATGGCTATCACAACGCTATACTGTGTGCGAGCAAAACTTCAAAGCAGTCTTAAGGGCTCTTACTCTTTTTTTCTAATAAATTTAACAAAACTCATTGTGTTAGAGGTTTTGATTACCCCTGGATTTCTCCGAGAATACAAATGAAACAGTTTCATGTTACACATTATCTGCACAATCCTTTACAATGCCAGGACCCTGCACTATGCTGACTTTTTTCCTCTATCCATCTTCCTGCTTAGGAGGTGAAGGGACCTATCCTGTCATCTGACTTCTCCAAGCAGGGTTTCTCTGTGGTGTTTTTGGAAGCTTTATCTCAAGTTCCCTATTACAGAACACATTATCTGTGTAATATTTTGAAATCCCAGAATTTAACACACACTGCTGGGTTTTTCAGCAGAGCACATATAGTTGAAGTGCCTCAATTTCCCTTTTTAGTTGCAAACATTCAAACTAACAAAAATTCAATAGTTATCTCCTGGATTGGAAAAGTATGCAGGCTGAAATGAAAAGGTTTGAATCTCAACTTACTACTTGGTTTTACTTTTTTAAAATGAAAGCAAACCAATTCCAACATAATAATCTTATAGAAAGGTACCCAGTGTGTTCAAACTGAAACAGGTCTTTAATTTATTAGTAGAAACCCACAGAAAGACAGCAGGTATTTTTAGAGATAAAATCCCTGGAAAAGTAGTGAGACAAGAAGAAAACAGCACATGTTAAATCACAGCATTACTTAATCAGTACTGGAAAAGCATATTGCATGGATATTCCAAATATAACTAGATGGACTAATAATATGGCATCAGACTGAAATAATGTTTGGTATAACAATTCACTTATCTTTAATTTATCAAAACATCCTTTTGGAAAATATTTTTTGACTATAGAAATATTGCATCTGCTGCTAAAAAGATTCAGGTTTTTGTGGCTTACTAAACTACAAAACCTGGCAATTAATCACACTGCATACGTGATGTATTCTTTTGTAAAACCAGGAAAAAAAATTCTACTTGTCATCAACAGTAAAGTGAACTTCTGCACTGATTAATCAGTTCCCACTTTTAATATTGAAAGTTGGCTTTCTGGAATGTTTGATAGGAAGTATTTAATTTTAATATTAAAGTGTAAACTTGACACTGCATTAGCTTGAAAAAGGAAGAGTGTTTAATTTAACGATGAGGAACACTTATGGAAATTTAAAATCTCTACGAATCAGGAAAAAATACACTTTACCTCAGCAGAAGTAATTTCACAATTTGACTTTTCGGAACAGCTTGTGAGAAGTGAATGCAGACTTTCTATAAATGTAGCATCTCACTTTCAATAACCACAAAAAAGGACACTGATTAAACCCAGTTTCTTTCAGTAGATTTGTGATTTAGTTCATCTTAGCAGGGGCCATCTAAAGACCAGAAGCCAACTGTGTAAGCCCACACAACTGGCTCTCTAAAGACAAATTTCCATACAGGAAAAAAACATTGAGCTGTCTTTATAATTCACTCAAATTACTAATGGGATATTGTAGCTTCCATTATTTTCAGTACCCTACAGCAACGTAGTTACTTTCAAAGGAAGTTTACTTAATCATTCTGAGTTACATGGCAAGTTAAAAACATATAAGATCCCTCTATTAAGAGTAAGAGATTCTTTTGAGACATCAGAGCACATTTTCAAACATAAACACTTTATTTTTGCACAGAGGGAAAGACGACTCATGTCACAGATCGTCTCCCTTTTCTCAGAAGCATCGTTCTTCAGCACAGACCCATCAACTAGTGAACAAACTGAAACAACATTTAGTTTAGGACGATGAAGGTGTGTGAGATTTCTTCCTGTGGCTGAGACACGGAGAACTGGTTTTAATCTACAATATAAAATATCCAAAATGCATGCCTTTTACTGAGACTACCATTTATGTCTGTATCATGTTTTATTTTAAAATAAAATTGTGTCACTGAAGTCCTTTGATCCTTCTGTTAGTAAGAGTTAAACTTCTGGGCTGATGCCTTGCATACATTTCAAGCATGTTATGACTACTGTGCTATTTAACTACACAGGGATTATATGGGCATTATTACAGGAAGTTTGATCTTTAAAGGATAAGCAAAAACTCAATCACCTTTGTAGAATTGATTTTTAAGGTTCAGGTGGATTTCTTTTCTTTAGAAAATTTTCAACATACTGATCTTGACTTAGATTCTCAGAAATGATTTGACAAAGTAAACTTCAATAAAAGTCAAGACTGAAGTATAGTGAGAAGTGTAGTGTAGACTTTTGTACAAAAATAAATGTTTATGAAACAACTAAAGGGAAAGCCAATGTACAAATTTGTAAAAATAAATATTATACATGTCATCTTATAGTCACAATTACATTAGAAAATAAGCCTTTCGTTTTATGATGGAATAGCAGACGCAACACTATTTAAAGGAATACGTATTCTGATTTTACACCCTGTTGATGGTTCAGTTTGTGATACCAAGTTATAAAAATTAGTGGAAGTAATATGAATCCTATATACATATTTCACTTTTAAGACAATGTTAGCCTGACTGTCACCTGCAGCAAAAAAAGTAAATAATAATAATAAAAAAGGACAAGTGCATTTAAATTTACCAGTAACAAGGCTCTTCAAAAACAAGTTACTGTATAATACAGTCCCAAATTATGGGGGATTGTTTATTGTAAATTTTTTTTGCAACCGTTGGTCAGTTACTCCATCCATTGCATTAACATATTGTAAGAATGATGGGATTATGTAAGAAGAACCCTTGGCCCCAGCTAGAGATTAAGCAGTCATGTCACACTCTTTCTATTCTGCCACCTTGAAAACTATTTCAAAGCCATTCTAAATCCATGCTAGAGTTGTAAATACCGAGTGCTTTCAAAAGCCATCTGCAAAAGAAAGCATACTAGAAATAAGCCAGCTAGTTATTTTAAAAATTTCTGTGATTATTAATCTTTAGACACTCACAAAAGGCTTCAGAAAAGCTCAATTCTAACAGCTATTTACAAAGTAATTAGAAAAAAAAAAAATCAGTACTTAATCTAAAGCCATAAGCACCAGTTCAATTTGATAGCTGAAAAAAGTAAAATATCAGTTAACAATGTTCACCTGTTCTGAGCTTCACAGTTATCAGTATTTAAATCTTTATTAGAGGTTACTTCATGCTGAAACTATACAACAGCAGAATCAGTGCCCGTAATCTTGTTCAATACTGATTAATTGGAAAGCAATCCCAGAACTAAGAGAAGCTTTGCGAGTTAACCTAAGAAACAAAAGGTAGATCTTCAGAGTTAGCAAGAAAGGAATTATGCTAAAGATATTTCAAACAAGAACAGAGCATGCAACTGATGGGAAATACTTTGTAGCTTACTCATTACTTTTTTCTTTGTAATTTCAGATTTTAATAAAATGAACCACTACACATCTTATCTCCAGCAAGGCTCAGAAAAGACATCAACCTCCTCTCTTCACCAAATCACCCTCTGACACAGTCCTGCTCGAAGGTCAGCTTCCTCAGCACCACAACAGACATGCAAAATACAACACCTTGCTACCACAAGCAAAGACCCACAGCCCAACACACTTGCCTACATAAACCCAGCAACTTTATCACTTACGCTCTGACTAGAGCCACTCATTACACCTCTCATAGTTTAATGCCAGCCAGTAACTAGGACCATGGAGCCGCTTGCCCAGTGCCCCCACAGCAGGATGGGGAAGATTTCTGCCTCACGTTCTTCCTGCGAACGTGTTCCTACCTCTCAAACTGCCCCATACTGGAAACCACACAGGGCAAAGCACATCAGAGAACAACCAATAAAAACTTGGAAAAGGGTGTATAATGGAAGGTATGTTTTCCAAAACCCATTCTTATGACTTTTTCAGTCTTACCTAACTCACTATCAGTAGCAAATCTCCACTGGTTTGTGGAACGGAACGAGATCTTGCAAGAATTAACCATCCTTGCCACTGTCTCCACAATAATCACTACAAATGCCTCACAATACAGATTTATAGTTTGCATTTCCTATATGAGTACATACCAGATGCAAAAAATTATTTCATGGAGACCATAAAATAAAACCACTGATTAATGTACAGCAGAACAAACTCATACAAACAAAAACAGAACACGCAGTTGCCAGCGGACCATGTCTCAAAACAAAAAAAAACAAAGCAGAACCCCTCCATTTCTGACCTTTCAGTCTTGACCTTCAAATAAGACTTACAAAATATTTTATATATTATAATTTTACTATACACTAAATAGAACAATGTTGATAGCAACACCAGTCTTATGACTCTTACAGTCCTTCACACGCTCATGGTTGTGTTAGCCATAGGTGTAACTCACTGCTTGCTTCTCTGTTCAAAGCTGGCCAATAACACTCTCCCTGTCAATATGTCCCTCTGCCCTGCAGGTACCAACCACCAAATTAAGATAACTTGTTTAACCGACGTTTTAATGTTACATTCAGTGCAACTGCTCTTCAGCCATCCTTCATTTTTATCAGATCTGAGGAATACCTTGTGTGATCAAGATGTCACATGAAAAAGTGGACAAAACACAGCTATACCATCAGCTAATGCACCTATAAGGAACTACTAATCACGGGCAAAATGTTATTTAGGAAGAAAAATGGTAAAATCCTCTCATCTCTCTGTACTTGTCAACAGAAAAACTGATTGTCAATTGTGTTAACCATGTAATACAAAAACATCACTGTAATGAAGAGTCTGTGTATCTCTGGCACAGAATATGGTCCTCTGCTAACGAGATGAAAGTAATCCTAAAGACAATTAAATCAGTCTACAGTCAGGACGAAAATGCAACAAATGAGGCTCCCAAAAGTTTTCTTTGAGTGTAGCAAGCCTAACCTACAACTTTTGCCTTAGGAACAAGAAAAATCAACAACCTAATGGAGTTGGTCACAGGTCTTTAACTAGAAGGATCAAACGAAAGAGTAGGGACCAACCACAGCTAACAACAGAAGAAAGGATTTGGAGGTACAGCATTTAACAACCGGAGTCTATCTTCTTATTTTATTTGAGCATTTAGATTCTCTTATGCAAGGATCTGATCATAACCTAAAATTGTCTTTTGTCTAAAACAGTGTACTCACACACGGAAAATACAGGTTTGCAGTGTGATGCTTCAATTAAAAAGCACTAAGCTGCCAAAATTAGAAACAGAATGTAATTATCATAACAAAGCATTCTTAAAAGAGAAATGTGTGTTTTAATAGACTGATTACTCTTTGGAGGTATAAATCATACCCCAAAAGGCAGCAAAGACACGACCAACTGAAAGGTATTCTTAATTATATCTTAATGTGAAGTGGCCTTTGTTCATAAACACTGTTTTTACCACACAATTATTTTCATATCAATGATGTATTAACATTTTTGACAAAGCAGAATAGGTGGACAAGGTACAAAGTGATAAAAAGCTACATATATAATGGCTGTTCTGTAAGCAAAGGTCAAGTTGGGGAGCTTGGAAAAGTCTCAGAGTTCGAGACGCTTTGCTCAGTACTATCTGCAACATTAGTTGTTGTCAGTGCGCAGTCTATTGCCTGCAGCCCACTTGGTGAGGTATGTCCAATATAGGCAAAGTGGACACTTCTCCTTTGTCACTATCAAATCACCATGTCCCTCCACTCTTTTTTAGTTAAATGCTTGAGCTACTCTTTGTCTATTGTGTCTTCGAATATCATGGTATACTGATGATGCATAAATTATCTTTCTGCCACTAACCTTGACTAATTCAATCCACAGCTCAGTTCCAATCTCCGATAACCACTCTTGGATGCCTACCTATCTTCTTACAGGTAAAATGACTTAGACCCAGCTCCTTGTCTTTTTATATGAATTCTACTCTGTACTTCATTCTTTGCAATGTTGTTATTAATCTCACTGTTCAAATTCTCAAACAAGGAGTCATCCTCTAGATCCATCTTTCATGTAATGCAACTACCTTTGCTACTCTTTTTTTCTTTCTACACAGATACACTTTAGAGAGGACTTTATCCTTTAACAGTTAGAGCTGCCCAAGTTCCCTCCAGGAAAATGACAGGTAAGATCATGAATTGTGCTGAATGCTTTGTTTAGGGTCATCTCCTCAACTCTTCAGCATTGTTTGTTTTTTTTGTTTTGTTTTGTTTTAAAAAAACTCCACCACAATTAATGCAAGCTTTGCCCTCAATCTGTAGTGCCTGGACTACCTCACATTTCTACTCACTGCATTTTATACTATAACTGTTTTTTATTCTTTCCAGTGGCACTATTTTCAAACAGTCCACTTTGTTGAACGTTAAAGCCACAAAATCAAGGACTCAAAAACCTGCTCTAATTATAACTACTAGTTCAGTTGTAACTTAGCCTTCCTTCTTACGTATATAATGTAAGACTCTAAAAGGTCCTTCAGTTGTGTTTCAGTACTCTAAAATACACCCCCCCCTCCAAGTTCTATCATATGGCACCACTTCACTCTGTAACTACACTTACTTCTCACCACAGCATGTGCCTCCACTGTTTGAGCTGAGGGAGTAATTGGTAGATTCAATAGGATCTTATCTTGATTGACTGAGGGGGATAAACCCCCCCACCTCATATTGTACAGACAGCAAAGAAACATACTAAGACCAGACTTCCCAGAACCCGGACTGGGCAGAGACTGTCCTGCTGCAGTTACTGCCCCATCCCCACTGCCCGGTCCCTCAGCCGTTCAGTTTCCCCTTTGCTAATCCCATTACCAACCCTGCAGCTACCACCTCAGCAGCTGGTTTTATCCTTCCATCTCCTGATCTGAGTCTGCCCCATTCCTGTCTCCTGCACCTAAAACACTTCCCTGAAAGAGCCCGCACCTTCCATTCCATCTCCACTGAACAGTTTCAGAAAAATTCAGCCTAAGGATGACTCCTGGCACAGAGAATTTCAGAGTGAGCAGTTACCTTTTGACACTTGCGAATAACTGGAAACAGGCTTGTAATGAAAAAGCTTGAGTAACCTTATCTATCAGCAAAGCCACTGGAGCTACCTGGAAACCGTAAGCACCTGCGACTTCAGAAGCCCATTAACTTTTATGTTGCCCCATACAAGTCCTAGGGCACAACTCCTTCCCAGCTCCTAAAAGCACGCATATATGTGTATATACATGTCCCTGTGCATTCAGATACATAAAAAAATTTTCACAATTTATCTCTGTCCTCTGTCCAAGCTAAATATTTATTGGCAAAAAATGTCAATTTATCATTGTATCAGAACACCAGGGTTTAACCCCGGAGGCACTAAAAGCGCATCCCATTCCCATTTCTGTTGGGTGTGATACAAAGCAAAATCATTAAATCACCAGTAAATAGTTATCAGCAGATAAGGATACGATGCTTTCACAAACTAACTTGCTTCAGTAAAACATGGTTTTGTGGGGAAACACTTCTTTATAGTGGAGAGGTGCAAACATTATGGTGAACATTTCAAGATGTGGCAAGAGTTGTCCACACGGACCCATCCTCTAGTGTCTGCCAGCCCACGATATAAGTGGTTGTAACAACCCCTTTCACGAATCCCCGAAGAGCACTGTAAATATAACAATTTAAAAGTCCACACAACACGGTGTGTCTGAGCTACCTTACTTGATTAGTTGATAATACACCAGCTATTGCTAACAGCTGCTTTACAAAATAATTTCAAACAAAGACAGTAAGTTCAGTGAAGACCCTGCCTTCCAAAAATATTTGCTTGCCCTCGCTGTTTCTTGGACTGCTGCTGTGCACACAGACAGAAGGCTGTTTCAGAAACATCAATGATAAAGAGGCAGGTTCAAAATAAGACAGGCAAAACACAATGTGTTTGCTTGGTCTGACAAACAAGTATTTTGTAAAACGCAGGATGCTGAAAATAAGCATGACTTCTACTCTTGCCTGAGGGGAGTGTCTGTTTTGGGAGAACAAAAGTAGCTTGAAGGCACTCAAGTTTTGAAAAGTGAAGGCTCTACACCGAAAGGGTGTCCAAAATACATCTGCAGCAATACATAATATGCAATGGCTCACCACTGCCACAGGGTGTCACAAGTTTAATAAAGTTTAACAGAATTCAAAATGTTGCAAGTGAAGATGACAGGGAGAGTCCAATTACAGCTTAACACAGGCTGTTACCTTAGTTAACTCATCAACAGCAGCTGCGAAATTTGTTATAAATTTTAATGATCAACAGCAGCTACAAGCAGGACTGGAAGGCAGTGAAATTACCACATTTTGCAATAGGTATCCACTTGCATCAGTTACTTCTACTAAAATATTCTAGAAGTCTTGCTCCTAACCGAGCTTTTACTCCCACTGAGACTATAAAATGCCACTATTAAAAATAAAAATATGTGCTTATTCAGAATAACCACCATTTCTTACTTCCAAAGGTTGAAAGTAAGTAACTAACTGATGTACTCCACAAATTATTAATACTTTTGACAGTTACATTACTTCTACAAAGCAATCATCTTTGGTTGCAATACTTGCCCTTTCTTGGACTAGACACCTTTCATATGGTGAGACCGAAGCACAAAAATACTTGGGGAGTGGGGAGACGGAGGAGACAAAATGGACTCAGAGGGATGAATTTTAATTACTTGAAGTAAAAAACATCCATATCCAGTTTGGGATGTTCATATATGAATGCATATATACACACAAACTACTACATGTGTACTGCATTTTACATATGTAAATACACACACAGATAAAGAGAGAGAGGGAACATTCAATGCATGGTATCATTTTATCAGTTTAACATTTGAAGGAATAGTAGGATTCACCTGAACTTCAAATTATAGTTTTTAAAGTTTCATGTGAATGTGCTCCCAACTCCGTGCCAACCCTTCACCCCATTTCTCCAGGCAATTCAGGAGGACCGTTTGGCCACGTCAAGCTTCACCAACAACTCTAATGCTTGTGTGTAACTAGAGCTCCCTAAATTGTCTTTTAGAGAAGGATTTAAATGTCAAATAGGCTGAAAATGGATATTAAATTCTTATATTTTCATTCAATAACTTATTTTGTACTTAGCTTTGTAAATACTGATGTTTGACGATTATAATTCAGTTGAGAAGTGTTGAGGGCAGCAGTTTATAGGAATACCACACACTTCGTCAGGTTTCCATTTCTGCTTTTTAAGACTAAAGGCAGCCTACTGCTACAGATTGTGAAGAGAATATAAAAGACATTAAAGCCACACATCTTTGACCCTGCATCTCTAACCTAACAGACCACATTTTTATGAGACTCAGGAATACAGGTAAGGGTACTCAGTAGATCATAGCAGATCAGAATATTTAAACACATGCAAAACTTGTTTAAGCCTCTCCATTTGACAAAACACTTAAATCTGTGCTCAGCTTTACAGACATATTTTTGCTCAGTTAGTTTAACCAGAACTTAAGCAAACAGGGATTAAGCATAATTTGAGGATCTCTTTTCCAAAAAAGTCTTTTAGCTTGCTTTCTTAGCTAAGTTGTTTTACCACATTTGAAAATTAAGTATAAAAATGATGCTCTGTGTATACACACAGATTGGTCTCTCTAAATGACATAACCCAGAGAAATTCCTAGGTCATTTTTGCATTTTCCCCATATTCTGCATTCCAAGGTTAGGTTGGTTTCCTGACTCGATTTTCTGCTTTTTTATATTTGATCTTCAAAGTGACTACAGGACATTTTCATTTTTTCCCACCTGCCTTCTCCCAGTTTTTCCTATCTAGTCTCTGCTCAATTTTTCTCTTTAGTAAACCAGGTGAAGCTAGTATAAATCTGAAAACTCAGATGAAGTCAGTGGATTTACCCTGATTACAGATCAGAGAATCTATTTCATTTTTATTAATGTATAAAAAAATTAGAAGCATGACAGATCTTGTAGTAGTACTCTCAGACTACTAAGCACCAACCTTAGCTACAACATACACATTTGAACAAGCAGTGATGCTTTTATTTTAATATATATACACACATACATAGATACACGCTGTTAAGGGAAGAGAGAAAAATAATCCTAATAGTCTTAAAAAATGAACAAATGGTAAATAAATTGTGGATTTTAAAATGAATACTGGAAGCCACTGTTGAATTAACAAGGGTTTTTTTTTTCTTATATATTTCATGATTAAACAATTCAATTACTTCTTAATAGTTAAATTATAAACCTGTTTCTTCATTAATGCCAAAACTATGGAAGTAAGAAATTGTAAGATTTTTTTCATAGCTGTTTGCCACAGTTTTTTGTTGCTCTATAAGAGCTTTCTGCTGATGAGGTGAGCTATTTCACTCTGTGAAGTTACAACTAAATTATCTTCCCTTGGTGCAGTTTTGAACAAGCCAGTGATGTGATCAGACTTGTGTTACTAAGCTTTTCTTATAAAACCCAGGAGGGTTTTCTCTTTTTGTTTAAAACACATTTAGGACAAGTATTGCACATTCATGGAACAAGAAAAACACTTGTTACCATGCAGAAAAAAAATAATCTTCTACCTTTCACCATTATGACTAAGAAAAGTAACACAACAAAAAGCTCCCTGAAAGCTGAGAATACGTACCAAAGCAATGTGAAACACAGACAAACTTCACATCTCTGGTGTCAGAGACGCTGGATCTCTGTCTTTTTTGCTTTAGTTCTCTGGGGGGGTTGGAAAATCATGACAGGAAAATGCTATAACAAAATCTGTTTGCAGCATGGTCAGAAGAGAATAGATTCTCTCTTCCCTAACAATAAATCCTCTCTTCCCCCAAATCATAACCCTAATCAAAATATTGGACTGACAGTTTTCACAAAGAAGGAAGAACAGACGCACAATAATGAATTTCTAATCTCCTAGGAAGCACAATACAACTGAAGAAAGCCAAAAATAGAAAGTCAGGCCATCAAGGTATCACCAGAGATGGTTATTGTTCACATTCACAGCAATCTTTCCCCAGATTCTGTAAAGCACTGAAGTTAACGGAACACAAGCAACGGCCTATAAAATTAAAAATAACTAAGTGAGAAAGGGTTTAGTGATTTGCATGGCCAATATAAGAGCAAACTTTGGGAAAAGTTGTTTTTCTTCCCTCAAATTTGGATTTCCTAGAGATAATTTATTTTCTATAATGTCTCTAAATTTGTCTCAGCTTTGAGGCTCTAATTTTTCACGCTCATCCAAAAGCTTCTATAATATGAACCACCTCCAGGCAGACACAGGAAGGCATATATTGACCTTTTATTCTTTCTTTCTCTGAGAACTGTCAGTTTTCCATGAAGATGAGAATGCAATTACACCATTGTCATTTTCTAATTAACACTATGGTGTCTAAAGCTCTTAATAATCAAGCTGATACAGGAACGCTCAGAGAAAGTAAATAATTGCAACCTCTACAGCGCACGATAAACAGTAATATGATCATAAGTTCTTACTTCAAATCAGCAGAAAAGCTTTGGCATTCACTTAAAAAGAAACTATAATAAATTGAAAAGCCCTCTCACTCCATTAGTTCATCTAAACAAAACATGTTAAATTAAGATTGTGTATTAACTGTTCTTCTGAATTCAACATTTATTTCAAACTGGAACAACATTCATGAACCAGCACAAATAATGCAATAATTGTTTACATGATATTTTAATAGAGAAAGCCAAGGTATTAACAGTCTTTTGTGACAGTAAGGATTTAATGTGGTTCCTTTCAAGAACTATTTTTTTTTATAAAATAAAAGCATAAATAAGAAATCCCTCACAAATAAACCACTGAAGAGATTCCAGCTCCCCACCCCAAAGCATTCTTGCTCTTGAGTCAGACAGCATTTTACAGGGAAGATACAGAGCTTCCCTTTGAGTAAAAAGGAAAGAATGCCAATAATTAGCCACCCAGGAGGCATTTGTTTCACAATATTTTTGTTACTCCATGGCTTCCATTGTGATAGGATTTGTGAAGACTTACAAGCAGGCTTGGAATATAGCTTCTAATTCCACAGTGCTGGCTTGCCATAAGTAACCCTCATTTGTTTGTCAGAAATCATCAAGGTCATTATGTTTTCCTCAACACTTTCAATGGCCACAGAAAAGCTAGGATTTTATTTGTGGTGCACTCCAGAAATCTGAGCTAAAAACAACAGCAATTACATAATGCTGCTTTCACTTCCATTTAAAGGGACAAGATTTGTTATTGTTTTAAAAAGCAGAATAGAATTACTTATGGCCTACTTAATACTGGCAGATACAAGTAACTCAGTGAAATGCTAATTCTGAAAGCTGATTTTAAAAGGACCCAAATATCATAACCTCAGACACAAAAATCTCACGAGAACTTGCCAGGATTCTATCTAAAGACACTGGAAAATATAAATTACAGAACTACAGGAATAGGTGAAGTGACAGAGATGAATAGTGGTGCTTTCTTTCTGGAATGATGAAAAAAAAATTCTCATAACCAAAACAAATAAAAGGTTCTCTGAAAGGACTATTATCAGTATGTTTTTACTGTATTCAGGGTCACAGTCTGGAAACAGAAAACACTGACATCAAAGCATGAGAAAGCCAAGTTATAGCCTACTGAAAAAAACATGGTACAATTTTCATACAAAAGTTTATGTTTCTAAAACAGAACAGGATTTTTATTTAAAGAAAGAAAACCTAGCCCTTTTGTTAATGTTCTCAACAGAAAAGGCAGAGACAGAGGAGGTAAGACAACCACACTGATCTATCCTCAGATAGATGCTTCTTCCATGGCAAGCGTATTACTGGGACAATGCAAAACTGCCATCGGAAGTTTCTTACCTATTTTCTCAGCAGATTTCGATGTAGAAGCATCAACAGATATATATACACACATACATGTGTGTATATTTATATTTAAGTTTATTGATTCTGCTGAATTGTCTATATAGTAGTCACACACTTTAGTATATGCACGTTCTGAAATCACATCTTGGTTTTGCACAGTTTCATGGCAAATCTCTAATTTTGTTAAAAAATTAAAGTACTGCAACACATTTTGGAAGAATCCTTCATATAACCCAGAATTCTCAATTATACTTGCTAGAAAGTTTCAAAAATGCTTATCTGCCCCAGAACAAGTATTTCAATTTTTTTTTTAAAATCAGAACACTTAAGAAAAACTAAACTCAACCATAGAACTCCATACCTAGAACTTAAGAGGATCAAATGCATCATTACTCAAATAAACTTTTACTGCACTTTCTCTACTACTTGATTTGTAATGCAAATGCACACCTAGCACAGAAAAGATGATAAAGTAGAAAGGAAAAAAACATATTAAATTATCCTAACAAAAATTTGATTTTAATTAGTAGACATTAAATTTTACTCATCAAATCTACAGCTATCTGAATTGGTAAAAATAAGTTACTACTGAGACGTCATTATTCAGTCAACCACTCTTCTGCACCTCCTGCTATTCTCCTCAAGTACACACCTTCCATTCTTGGGCTTAAAACAATGAAGGCTTCCCTGACAAAGAATAACTTAATTGCTTACACTGGGCCAGGGACTGCAGTCCCCATCTATTTGATATGATAACCTAAGCAGGTCTGATTTACAGCAATCATTTTTTGGAGGGAACAGATTTTCTATGACGATTGCAGCCTAATCACACGCTGAAAGTATCATTTAGAACAAAAGTCATTATCATTTGGAAGAAAAGCGCTTTAAAGAACACAAATCTCTCTTCTGTCATTTCCAGATGATAACATCCCCACACGTTCTCAAATAAAGATGTTATTAGATTTTAAACAAAGGTAAGGCCTTGACATTCATCAAATTAATTACTCAAAAAAGCCAGACCACCAAAAAGAGACAAAGAACTCCAGAACTGATATAGGCTCCAGAGAGAAAAAAGTAGAAATATTCTCCTACCTATAAATCTAACATAATTATTGTTAAATATTTGAAAAAGGATAATTTATCCATTATTCTAGTTTTAATCTACATACACTTCTTCCAATCTTCATCAAAAAAACACTTTGTAGCCACACATCTAGATTAATCTTACTTTTTTTTTTTTAACAAAAAGACAACAGCAATGTAAGTCTCTAAGCAAAGCTACAATTCTGCACACAGGGAGTCCACTTCTCCCCTCACCTTAAGGCATCTTCCCAGTTCTCAACAAGTAGCAACAGAGTAAGCGAACAATGGAAAGAATAACTTTTAATAGAGTACATTGCTATTATACTGTGTATCTATTGATTTAGGAAGAAATAACACAAAAATTCAAAAATTTCACAGCTGTCAAATACCAACACTTCAGATGTATATACCAGCCTTTTTTCCAAACAGTTGGAGTTATAGTAAAGCATGGTTCTAAATTCCCACTCCACATCCCCATTATTGAAAGAAAACAACTCAATTCAAAATTAATTATGCTTTAGTTTGAAACAGCTCCGCTTAAGAACAAGCAAAAAAGTTCTGGTTTATATATTGGAGTCAAGAGAGAAATCTCACAAACTCATTCACCTCAAACAGACAGGAAACTTAGAAAAAAGAATTTTCAGATTTTTTTTTCAACACCACAATGAATTTGGGCAACTGACAAGCAGATCAAATTCTCTACAGTAAGACTATTTGGAATTCCCAAATAAATTATTAGTCATTCCTCCAAAGTCATACAGACTTGTTGGGTTTGATCTGAAGAGCTGTGGAGCAGTGGTGGTGTCTGGCCAGAAGCCCTGTTGGCTGGTGTGCGAGATGGTTGAGGTGAAAATGGAACCTGGCTTGGGATAGTCCAGAGAGATAAGAACCTCAGTTCTGACACATCTGGAAAGCTGAGGGTTATGGAAGTTTATAATTAAGTAGGGTGAAAGAAGAAGCAAAAGAGGAAAGCAAATAATGATCAGAAACACAGAGGGAAAGACCGACCCTAAACTAGGGTACACTGTTATGACTATGGACTGTGGGCTTAAGAAAACTTAGAATTGATTTTGTTAACTAAACGTGAGTTGTCACCTGCTTAGGAGTGAACAGTGCCAGCAGTTCAGAAATCGTGGTAATTTTCAACAAGCACTGGCACTTCAAGAATAGCAACAGTTGTGAGCAGATATTTGGGTCTAAGAAACAGATTTAAACAAGTCTGTCTGGCAAAGCTTAACTCACAGTGTCAGCAGGAGAAAAGCCAATGAACTGAGCCTTTTAGGGCATGGCTCTGCCACTTTTGACTTACGAAAAAAGTACAGGTCACATCTTTTCCTTCCAATGCAGTTAGAAAATGCAGCTTAAAAGCTGATAAAATTAAAAAGTGGACCTCAGTGGGAGGAAAAGAGGAAAAGAAAAAGCTTTTAAGTAACCCATCAGCATGAACCATACCTACAGAACTCTCCTGGAGATCAGCATTTTCTAACTTCTGAGATTATATAAGAAATATTCATCCGTGCGTCACTAACAGTATCACATTTATCCGAAAAGATAAACTCAATACTGATCAGAACACATTTAAAAGACAAGTGGTTTTACATGTAAGATAGGAAAATGTACATCTTTGGCACTTGTTGAACATACACAGCAAACATGGTTTTCTAAATTTTTCTTAAATTTTCGAAGCTGCAGAAGTCCTGTGGTGATATGGAAAATTAGTCTAAAAGCTGTCTATAGACATCTACTTTTATAACTACTAAATCACTGGGCCATTATTGAATTTCTATTGAAAGTTCTGCTCTCACCACATCCCACGGGGGTTTGGAATTCTACTGAATCCCACCCAACCTGAACAGAAGAGCTGAAGTTACTTCACTAGCATTCTATTCATATACTATGACTTTTCACTTGAGTCTTCTGAAGATATTTTAAAGTACTGACACCATGGGCAGAAGTTGAAATAATACTGTTTGAGGATTTACTTTTTTTTATTTATTTTATTTAAATAATATCCACCCTAGGCTTCCAGAAATTTTACCCAACCTTTTCAGCTTACCAAAATGTGACCTCTGAAATGAAATACTTACATAACAGAAGATTATTCCTTTTAAACCAGAAGCAGCTACAGACTTGCCAAATCTTTTTCCCCAATATAGCCTATTGCAGTTCTGGAGTGAGGTATGATACCGGGAGGAAGAGGCATATAACAGTGTCAGCAGTGACACTGGGGTGGGAGGAAGGAATCTCTCACCCTTGAATGAGCACAGACCCCCAGAAGGGAAACTGCAGCCCCCCCCCCNTCCTTTGCGGTAGAATTCATGAAAAAGGCTTCATGAACTGGAAAGACAACTGAGAAGAAAGGGGTAGATTTATGCGCCCTGGTACAAACACACACCTTTGCAAGGATGTGCCAGAAGACAGAAGGATACCCACAGGAGGTGGAGGGCCACCTCATGCCACCAGCGAACACTGACATGCAACCACGATGCAGCATTCACAGAAATCATTTGGGAACTTCTGAATACGTCAGACTTGAATTTCAAATAAAAAAGGAGACATGGAAAACAAAGTAAAAAATATATTTAGGTCAAGATAAAAAGGAGTCACACTCAGTTTTCATTTTGTTTCATGAGTTTTCATTTATAAGAGAAATACAAGCGTCAGCAAAGGGCTTTGCACTGCTGGAGCACTCAATTCTTGCATTATGTATCATGGATTTACAACCTTAAGCACATAATGCAGGTAACCAAAAGGTGGTCTGCGAGGGTATTTCACATCCCACCAGATGAGAGCTGTGAACTTCACATCACAGAGATTAAAACCATACATCAGTACCAAACCTTGTGGTAATTTCATAAAGACAGAGAATTTAGCATGTCTAAAAATACAGTAATTAGTCCTAAATAAGAAAGTTCAAAAACTAATAGCTCTACAGATATATAGCCATTAGTAAAATCTGCAGTTTCCCCTGACTCAATAGACTTGTTCAATTTCTTTGCAACACAGAAAGCAGAAGAAAAGATTTCTTTTAAATTTTCAGAGTGCACAGCAGAAAGAGATGGTTGTAAAATAGGCTTCAGCACTGAAAATTTGATGTCTCATGCAGAGATACCAGAAAACAAAGACAGGAATCAATCAAATTAAATTATTTAATTAATGGCAATTTGTTCTACAAGAGTTTAAAATATGGATGAGACAGCCAATTACGCAGCTGCTAAACAGAACACTCATTAAATAATTTAATTGGATTATTAATTTTCTAGTTTTGATGTAATTTACTTGTATGGCATACAAGTCTGATTTATACTCAAGGTAGAAACTCATTTTGTGATTTGGTTGCATTTTTCTAAAATTATTACTTTGTTTCTAGCTGTGTTTTGTAAACACTTATGATTATTTTCAAGTACTAGTAAGGGCAAACCGACTATAGTACTCACATAAGAGGGGATCAATATGCGTGCTGCTTTCAAATAAAAAAAAAAAAAGCCTAGGGAGGTTTGAAGTGGGATGTGCCCGTACTGCAATTCTATAACACACGGACAAGAAAACATAAGACAACCTCTCATTCATGCAGGACAAATAGCTGTGCCAAAAGCACAAATTACACCTAATTACAGGGTATAACTCTGTCATCTTTCTTTTTATAACCTAGCCATTTACACACTTTGATTTTTGACTTCCATTTGGGTTTATTAACATCAAAGCTTTGTCATCACTTATCTGTTTCTACAGACTTTTTTACCTGAGGCAATAAATAAAAACTTCTTTGCATTTCAGCTTTTCGGATGGAAGGAAGATTTAGTCTACATTGTTCTTATGATGTTTCATGCTTATTAAACTTTCGAATGTTGTTGTAAAGTTTATTGCTCTTGGCATACCAATCTTAAATGCACTATAATTAAACGTACTCTCATTGCATATAAATGCATTAGCACTATCCTATGATAAATTTTATTCTTACTGTTAAGGCTATTTTTCATGTAATTACACTGCCTTGTATAAAAGTGTAATGGACAATTTAGTCTAATGCCTTGTTTAGCTTTTTGTCAAACATAAAACAGCAATGAATTTTTAATTAAGCTATACAGGTCTTCTGTATATAGATTACAGCAAAAAAAAGCACATAGATGACCACCCTTGAAGAAATGGAGAAAGTAAAGTTAGTGCTAGAAGGCTAAAATAATCTCGACAGTCATGTTGAAGAGATCCCTCTCAAATTCAAATCAGAGAAAGACTTCTGCCTGAAAGCTATGATTATACAAACAAAACCATATTGTCTAAAACTAATCTGAAGATAAACTGCTAGAATTCAAATTCTTACCAGACCATTAAAAAGATATTTCAAAATTAAATGTCTCTTGAGTCAAATATATCATATTCGACTCAAGAGAAAACTTTATTGGTTTTGCCAATATGAATAAGAATCTTCCTGAAAGAAAGATTTCTACCATTTGGAGCAACTTGTCGTGTTCCCCCTTGTTATAACGAAGAAAAGGTTTCCTCACTTTCCTTCTCAAAGAAGTGAATTCAAGCAGGGGGCCACAGAAATGTAACTGCTGATGTTATCTTGCCTCAACTTGAATACTTCTGTTCCAGGCAGTCATTCAGTCAGAAATTTTTAGAAAAAAAATACAGCTTAAGGAATCAATTTTTTTTTTAAAAACGCATTTCCACCTTACTCTCAAAAGTGGGAAAAACTATAGCTACATGTCTTTAACTAGCTCTTGAAAGCCTAGCAATGATAAAAATTCAAAGCCTTCTCATGCAATCTGCTTTATTACTTAATTAACCTGACATTTAGAAAGGTTCCTCTAGTATCTCCTTTGAGTCCTTCTTCATTGAGTTTGGACCCTTTTCACTTATCCCAGTCACCACTGACACAAGGGAATATTCCTTTATTTCTTCTGCAAGAGCCTTTGACATATTAGAAAACCACACACTCCTATGTCTTCTCTTCTGCAGGCTAAACAAATGAAAATGGTTTACTCTTCCTCCAAGGGATGCTTCCTATGCTTTTGATCACCTGTGATGCCTCTGTTCAGCCTCTAAGGGGTCTAAGTCTTCCTTGAAACGTCACTCCCCGAATGGAATATAGTGTCTCAGCAGAGACTCTGATAATGCTGAATTAAGAAGAAAGTTGACTTTGTTCATTTCACTGGCTACACTTCTATATGTATGTGCCAGTGGAAGGGTAACCTTTTCATACAGTATAGTGCTATCAAATAAAAAAAAAATAATCAAATCCTTTTCTGAATGACTGCTATGATTTATTCACGAGTAAGTGTAACGTCTTCTGATCTCCACTGAATTTCACCTACTGGTTTGCTGATTATTTTTCCAGGTTTGCAAGACCATTCTGAAATGTGATCTTGTTCTCCAGCACAGTACCTTCCCAGTTTTGTGTCATCTGCAGAATGACTCCAGTACTCTATTTTATTATTCAGTTCACAAGGTGAAAAACGGAAAGAAAAAACAGACTCCAGGCAGGTCTCTAAAGAAAACCTGCTCAATATACCTTTTCATTGTGAGAGCAATTCATCGAAAATTAATCAATAGCAACACTAATCCAATCAGTTTTGCACTTACTGTACAGTAATTTCTCCTAGACCTCATTTCTCTGCATTACTTACAAACATGTCCCAAAAGACAGTCTTATTAAAGCCTTTAAATAAAGGGAAAAGACATGACAGCTACTGCTTTGTTTCTATTCACAGGTTCAACTGTTTTATCATAGAGAGAAATTAAACTAGTTTGACATTATTTATTCTTGCCTATGCTGGCAATTATTCATCTCTTCATTACCTTGCAAATAAATAAAAATAGCTTGGTAAACTTTTTTTTTTGCGGGGGGTGCAGGGGTGGGGTGAGTGTGTGTGTGTGTGTGTGGTGCCAATATTAAGATAACTGCATTCCCTCATTGACTCCTCTCCTTCGACAACTGGTACATTTATTCTTTGCAGTCCTCCAGTATTTAATCCGTGCTGCATGATTTCTCAAAGATAAGGCTGCTATTAGATGATTTAGGAGGTGACCTGGTTAACTCAAGTAGCAAATGTTGGCAGCCCTGCCCCCAGGTGAATTAATACAGCTTTATCTTTCCTTCTCATATTTCCTACCTAGGCACCAACTGGGAAAAATCTCAAGAAAGGGAATTTGGAAGCCAGAACTTTTCCAAGGAGCAGTGTATTTGCCTCCATATCCCCAATAAAACCACTAAAAATACGGCATTAGTCTGAAGTCATCTAAATACAATCAGCTCCTTGTGTTTTGTCATGTGTCTCACCTGCACCTATATTCTTAATGACTTTTTTCCACTGAAGTTTCTTCTGAAAATCATAAACTGGTGAGGTAAATCCAACAGGATTATAACCACCTGCACCACTTTTCCCACTTAAATTCCAGCATTAGGAATGTACAGTCAGGTACCAGGGGCATTTGGATATAGACAATTCTGGTAGGAGGATATCGAGATCTGAACTTTGCTTCCACTTTGAAGGTGCTAATACATACAGAGGCCTTCTGCCTTTTCTATCACGTCTTACTGTATTTTTCTAATCTAAAATTGAGACAAAAATTTTCACTTCATTTTAGCCAATTGTTTCATTTCAACATTTTAAATATCTAACACCAGCCTTTTCATTGTCTTCAGACAAGATGATCTTTAAACACTTTCCATAAAGCTTAATTTGCTTAACTTCCGGCATGTCTCACTGTCCCCTCTGACCTTCCTTGTAGTCAAGCTCCTGCTCTAGACTTCTGGGGTTTTTGAGATGCTTATATTTTCCTTTATGTTTGGAGTCCTTCGCTAGAAGCTTCTCTTTCTTTTTGGTATTAAAATTCCCATTATTTTCTCCACTTCCTCCATAATTGAGCACCTACGCTCTTAAACCACTGCTTTATTTGATTTCTCAAACTTTGTGTTTGAATTAAAAAATAAATAAAACCCAAACTCATGCATTTTAAAATTCTTCTTATTATTTTCCATTCAAACTTATTTTCACATCTATATACTGTTAGTCAAGCTCCTAAAATGTCCTCACTGACCAAGATGTAGTCTGCAGTTAGCATATTCCATTGTGGGCACACAGCTATTTTGTGAAATAATGCGGCAGCTGTTAAATCCAAGAATGCACAGGCTTTACAATTATTATTAGCATTTGTTTGCCAGCTTACAATTGCGGAAAATAATTCTATCATGATTTCTGTTAGTATCGCTTTCTCAAAGAGATATTTCCATTCAAATCCAAAATAAAATCTGAGGGTCTAAAGCACACTTTCTAATATTGTAAGTGATGAGCTGAGGTATTACTATGATCAGCAGAACAAAGAACGTATTGAGAGAGAAATACATTACAGAAGTTTGGCTTCCTTGGCCTAGCAAAATGAAAGCTAAAAGAGATAAAATTGTTCATACAAAAAAATAAAGTAGTGAGGGAAAGGTATTAATTATTAAGAAGAATGATTATAGTTTTAAAAAATGTTAATGTGAGGGCAAAACACTGAACCAGAAACAAAGGTAGCTTAATAATGTCCCAAACAACATGAAATTCTGGAACAGTCTTCCAATTAGACAACTAGGAAAACAAAAGCTACAAGCCATAATGAGTTAAAATGGAGGCTGAGCAATTCATGACTTGAATTATATACGATATGCTTACCTGCTACAGAAAAGGTTTCGATTTGAGGTCTCAAAGGACCACACCCAGCTTACAGGTTCTTAAAGACCTCTTGATCTTTCCAAATTGTTTTACTTTTTCTGCCATTCCCTTTCCCTCTTCCCAGTTAACGTCTCATACACAAAAGATAAATTCACCCTGTATCATCAACATCTCTTTCTTTACCTGATCCAGTAGCTCTTGTTCTATTTTCTTGACTCCTGCTTTGGCCTACAGATATTACAGGTCTCTTTTGAAACTGATACAGTGCCCTTTCATTAAGATCACAGACATCCAGGCTGCAAACAGATGTTTCAGGTAAAGGAAGCTATTTTCCTTCCCTCTTTTCCACTCTTCGTTACCATTTTATCACCACTGATATGCACCAATATAGTCAATTTTGCCTGAAGCAGGATGGGAAATGCTCACAGTGTGCCTGTGGGGAGAGCAGTCACCAGCTGATGAATGGTGAAAAAATGATTAGAGGTGGTCACATTTCCAACAACTGCAATACAGAAGAGAAAGTCTGTCCATGAAGTAAATCTTACCTACCTATTGCTTATATATTTTGCTGGCTTTCTGCCATTAGTGTCCTACTCACATCTCTTCCTTCACCGCTATATTCTCATTTGTTTTACTTCTTCTGGGGTACAAAGACCAGGCAAAGAAACTTTGCGTCTTTCTCTCAGACTTTCAACTTATTCCTTGTTCTTAATTTATACTGGACCTTCTGTCCCAGAATCCAGAAGCAATTTGCCTCAGGCATTTAGCTGGAACACACCCACAAAAGAGTCATCTTCCTCCAACTGCTTTCCAATAACTGAAGAGCCCCAAGCCTTCGTCATTGCCACCAATGACTTCCTGAGTTTCTTGCGTCTTTGGCTTTCTTCTCTAAGATATACGAGGACAGAAAGTCACCAGAACACCTGCCTCTGACCATTGTCTACAACTTGCACTAGACTTGCTTGATCACTTGAGCAGAAATTTGGCAGTGTCATATGTTACCGCAGAAATTAACTGAGGGACTTCCACCCCCCCCACATAGTACAATGCTTTTTTTCCATCTTGTGTCCACATATACTGTTTTCATTCTGCACAAAACCTATACATTTTTGATTTTAAGTTTTAGATCCATTAGTTTCTTCATATCTCATGTTAAAAGTTTCCTGGCCAGGATCTGACATTTTGATTCAGGGCTTACTATAGATATTCTGCTGAACATTATAAATTTAAGAATTCCTGCCAATGGGAATTAAACAACAAAAATCCTGATTAGAAATATGGATATCGTGTTGCCTTCACACATGAGCTCATGAAACCACAAACACTTGAGTTTAATTTTGGAACTCATTTAAAAAAAAAAAAAAGCAGCTACAAGAACGATTCAATCTTGTAAAACATGTCTAGAGCTCAATCTATTTCTCCCATCTAAAAAGATCACAGAGTAATTTATTTTAGTGTTGTTCTTACCTGGAAAAATATTAAAGCCTCTTTGTTTTGACACATATAAACTACACGCATAACAAGACTGAACAAGAAGATGCAGGTTTCAGATTGGGGAGGGAGCATAAACAACAACAGTAAACAGGTGAACTGATGCTATCTGTAAGAGCAATGAAGATGGCTTTCTCAGGCTCTACAAGCAGCAAGTAAAAAAGACAAGGTGTTCAAGATGGCAATACATACCTTGCTCTGCTCTTGCAGAAATAACTTAAGACAGTTAACACTGGAAAAGACCATCACTGGAACTGGTTAAAGTGCTAAATTTCCTACACATCTAGAAGGCTAATGCACACTAGTTGCTGAGGACCAGGAGCCTGAAACATCAAGCTTCACACACGTGAGCCGATCACTGTATACAATGTCAATGTTCAATGCCCAAAGATGGACACACAGACAGAACCACTCACAGATGCCTTAAGCTGTCAACTATCCTACCTGGCAGTATACCTCTCTCCCTCTCACAGCGTACAAGAGACTTTTTGATGCTTGTGTTTTCTCAAAACTGACAAAGTAGAGTGCTTACATATGTGAAAACTATTAACATAATATAGAGCCAACTGATGGGACCTCCGGAACTAAAGGCATGGGCCCAACCTGGGGTAAGAACTGCTTGTAAGAATAAAATGCAACACAATCTCTATTCAAAATTACATGCATGTTAGTTGTAAAGAAACATGTAATGATTTCACTGTCTTGTGACAAAAATCACAGTTCACTTATTCTCTCTTACATACACTTATTCGTGTATCTGTGTCAACATACACGAAGAGCCACAGATAAACAGTGGTACACAGCATTCTGTTAACTGGAAAATAACAGCACTGGTATAAACAAGCAGCTTATGAAAAGTACATAGTGTTAAGTATTTTTGTGTGTAGGGTTTTTTTTTAATAGAATAGAATTTTTTTCCATAAGATGGAAAATTAAAAAAACTGATATTTAAAAATATCTGCTTGCCTTCTAACTACCCCTTGAAACAAAGCAGTAAAATTCTATTAGAAATAAAAATTGTAGAATAAAGTGCAGAAAGAGAGGGGTTATATTGATATTATTCTTTTATGACTGATATTTGGCAAAACAGCACTTGAATTTTAAATGGACTCTACGTATATTGCTTTGGCATACATAGACAAGCAAATTGCACAAGTTTTTTCACCCTTTTGTTCAAAGGAACCAGCAATTTCTTCTTCCTAGATGATTTGTGTTTGAGAATATCTGAAGCTTAGAACAAGAACATACCTCCAAGCACCAGCAAACACACAATCCCACAGAAACCACTAACCTGGCGATCTCCCTGTATAGTTTATCTGTATTGTCTTCTCCACTTTACTGTAGGACCAGGCAACTTTTATATTTTAACTGCCACAAAACTGCTATAATCTTACATCCAAACTACAGACTTACATATTTCCCCCCCCCCAAAGACAGATATACTAAAACCAGCAAATGTGCAAGAAAATATATTTGAAACATCTTATTGAGTCACCTATTCGCAACAGATGAGGGTCTAGAAAACAACAACAGTAAAATGACAGATTGAATGTACTTAAGGATCATAAAATATTAAATGAAGACACTAAACTGTATATTCTTTCTTTGACTTCTAACAATGGGAGTGCACCAATTAACATTATCCACTCTAATTCGATTAAACCATTGTCATTGTTGAGAGGGAACTCCTGGAGCACAGAATTAACAATGGCAATTACAATTCCAAAAGCTATAAAGAAAGGCCGTAAATCAGGCCAAACAATACTAGAAAGAGAAGACATGAAAGAAAAAAACAGAAGCCATTGAGGAACAAAATACGCTAAAATATCAGAACACATCTTCAGAGATGTTAGGACAGATCCCGAGGGAAAGCAGAAGGCGGAGATTCATTAATTAGACATCCAAAGTCATGCAACTGATAGTGAACAGTAAGATTCTATATAGGTAGAAAACTTAGTAGAGAAATACATAGACACTGGTACACATTTTTCCACAAAAAATTTAAACACGATAGTTTTAAATTATAAATAAAACCATTGTGCCATCGCATGGCACAAGAGGGATACCAGAAAAACTGAATTTGTAGGTAGTGGGTGACACTCATGGTTAAAGAATGTGACTACAAATGTAAATGTCTGAAATTTCACAGGTCATAACCCTTGCCAGGAATGTAAGTTCAGCCAGGTTCTTCAACTCAGATAATTTTGACAAAAAATAAGCTCTGCACTAGATTGCAATAAGGACAAGGGAGTTTGAGACACAGGAATTTTCTAATGCCCCCCACAAGCTAGGGCTAACTGTACATCTAGCAAAAAAAAAAGTTTCTAACAGCTGAAATCCAATGTAGATAAGCTCAATGTACATTAACCACAAAATATGGAAGGAAGTCATGCATAAAACCAGACAGAAATAAAAAAGAGCAGAGAAAAGGAGATGCTAAGTGATCTGAAAGGACAAAGAAAATGTTCACTAGTGGTCACCAATAATACAAATTGCTAAACAATGTACCCAAGGACTGATGTTAACTAAAAAATGTAATACAGGTAGAAAATTCAATTCTTTTGTTTACTCCTCCATTTAAACAGAATAGAGGAGCGATAGATCAGTTGGTAGCGTACAACTTTCATAATCAGAAGTCACAAAGGTTTCTCAGAGGTATTCTCAAACTGACCAGAACCACTGCAGCACAGCCATGCAGTCCTCAAGAGCTGACTGCTTCACAATGAACTGTGACTCTTTCCCCACTTCTGATCAAAACTATTTGAAACAAAACAATCATCCCAAGACACATCTGGTTTTGAAGAGCTTCAGGTTTTATTCACCAACAAACTGTAGCATAGCAGCAGCAGCCTCATAGCTTTGACATTCAACAAAATGGTGCAAGCAACAGCCTGCTTTTAAATACCACTGAGGAATAGAGAAGGAAAAAAAAAAAAAAATCCAGGCAAATTAAATGGAAGAAGAAACTGCGCAGAATCATGCATAGTCCTAGAGAGGTAAGCTTTGGCATATTTCTTTCCCTTCACAAGTTATGCCTTGGAATGCAACCGAGGAGTACCACTGAAAGGGGAAACAAGAACAATGCAAAAAGTATACTGCAGGACACAGAAAAGATGCTTTACAAAATAAAAAACAGAATGCATGGGCTGCAAAAAAAAAAATTAATGCATTCTGCAAAAGCATTAAGATTGCTGGGTACTGAAGTAATGTCAGGTAAGTTTATGGATGGGTCTATAGACAATGATAGGTAAGTTCTTTTAGTAAAAAAGCTGTTTAAAGACAGGGATTTTTTTTCATTATATAGTCATTTTCTGGCATACTGGTAGCGCTAATCCTTATGAGTACTTTTTTTTTTTTAAAAAAACAACATACAATGGGAGTGCACCAATTAACATTATCCACTCTAACTGGTGACAAACTGAAGAAAAGAGGAAGTCTTAGCATCAGAACATCACCTTTACGTTAGAGAACATCCATTTCTTAACAAAATGAGAAAATTGCTCCAGGAATTTATTGAGAAAGATTATTTATTCAACAACATGAAAGCATTACTGACACTTACCAACATAAGAACATTATATTCAACAGAGAAAGCTTGATAGACTAAATCGCTACACTCAGTGTAGTGTGCTCACTGCTGACCCTTTTCCTAGCGACCCTTCAGGCGCAGGAAGGCAGATCATGGGCCACATAGATTTTTAAAATAGGATTAGAATCAACAATATACTCTTGTTCACCTGACAACATAGAAATGATCATTTTTGTTTCCGCTACAAGTGCGGGTGTATTCGTGAGGCTACAACTTAGCTGGGAAAGCTTACCATTTAGGTTTGATTAACTTGACTTTAACGAAGGACTGGGTAAACTGTGCTGTACTGCAGGTAACTGCAATCCTTCCTGGCTTTGAAATATTTACCAAATTTAAGAATGATTTGAGCATTTCTGTTGAAATTACAATAGAAAGCGCAACACACGCTCTTAGCAACTATCAGAATCCTGGTAGTGTAGAGCCCAACTGGAACCTATTGCCTGCTTTTAAAAAGAAAACATGTTGGCTACTGCGCTTTCGACATACATGGCTGGAGATAAAATTGGCAACTGCTGCCTAAAGCTTAAAGACAGACAAAGGATCTTTTAACCCATATAAAGAAAAAGGTTTTCAGCGCAGCATACAGTACTCCCCAATTCCAACGCAGCTGTTTCTTCATGCATTAAATGCAATTAAAGACAATTCAAACTTCCCCCTAGTATATCTTTTGCTGAAGGTTCCCAGCAAGACCAACAATTGTGCTGTGGTGATAAACACACTACTGATGCTGGGCCATCAGCGAGCCAGTTTAAACTTCGCTTCTGCATCTCTTGATTAGTCTGTGATTCTGGGATCACAATGTAGACCAACCTCAAGAAATCCATCGTTTTCTCTATGTTGTGTCAAGAACACAAGAAGTGACCTTGTCATGCAATGGCAATCTGCGTTATTTCTTGCTTTAAGAGAATTGCTGGAGATAGGATGAAATGACTAAGCACATCATTATGTTCAACCAACCTGTATGGAACAAGTATATTCACAAACAGAAAGGAATGCTGCATAAACATCTGCTGTTGCGTATTTCTGCAATCAGTGGTGCTAGATTTCCAAAAGATTCCTGTATTCACAATTCCATTAGTTATTACAAATAGGATTAATTATTAAAGGTAACATTCCTGTTACAAACAAGCTTTTAATTTAACTTTATACTTGTTAGTTATACACTTGATATACTTTGCACTGTATTCAACTGCAAATGCAGAATTTGGATAAAACATTTCAGTCTGTTCCTAGCTTCTGTTTTGACTTATACCTGAAACATTAAAAAGAGGTAGCTGTCTTGGATACCAAATGCTCAAAACCAATAGGAGACGGTTCATGACATAACTAGCTGTTAAATGTTGCCATTTTATGCAGTAGACACTAAAAATTTTTGCATTTAGGTGAAATCTGGAGATCATTATTGAAAATAAAAAAACCAAACCCACCCTGAAAGCCAGTAAATCCTGAGCCAAAGATGGTCTCTCCTTAGGCTGCCAAACCACAAGTGGCCAGAATACTAGAAAAAGTGCCCTATACACTCGCCCAATTCCTCTGTTCTTCCTCGGTTGAACCAGTATGGCTGTTCTCATGTTTTTATGAGAAAAAGAGCACTTCTCAACTGAGAAATCAGAGATGTGAAGGAGTTCAGTTAGCAGAGCACAAATTAAAAAAGGCTTTGATACACTTTAGTTATATAAGTCACTTTCTTAAAATTATCAGCAATCAAAATATGTCTTACAGAGAATTTCAGGTGATAGACTGTTGTTAAGGCAACCAAGAACAATAGCAAAACCCATCTTACTTTTTTATTCCTAGTTTACAATGACTACCATTAGTGCAACTTTAATAAGCGCTTGAGAGCTTCTTCAGGAGGCTCTGCCATATAGTACCAAATTCCAATTGAAAAATGTGTTTGAGAATAATGGAGGAAATAATACTGTCTCTACAAGTTAAGAACAGTTCAGACAACAGCAAGTTTTCACTAATAGTCTAGGGTAAAGTTTCTATATTAAATGAAAGATTAAATATTACGTGATTTTCCACAACAAATAAAGGTAGGGCTCCTGTGTATCTGACATCTCCAGGTTACTTACTGAGATCTAATGATATTTTTCACTACTTTGCAAGTCTGGAAGTGCCTGAAAGGAATTGTTTTTACCTATACGTATTCTCTGTTAAGATTTTGTTTTCACATCTGTATTCGTAACTCTCTTCCTAAATCTGTTTTCTGAATAGCTGGAACATTAACATTGAAATAATGACTACCTGTGGATTCAAAAACCAAACCCAAAAACCGCAGGAGCACACACGGTCCAGTAACACTATTAGACTGTACATCTTGAACAGCATTCTAACCCAAGTACTGTGGAATGGGAACACCATCTAACTGCAACAGCGACAGCCCAAAACTTTCCTATCTTTTTCCAGTACCTGTTCCTTTTATTTTAGGACATACAATGTTAAAAGAATGTTAGAATTACTATGTCAACCAGTTCTAAGTTAAAGGGGCCAAAATTTAATATTAATTAATGCAAGAGCCATAAAATCCCACTGTGCACCTCCACCATACTTGTAACATTTATATTTTTTTTAAACATCCAGCTAGATCCTCTTTATTTCAATCTATGCCCACTTTGTCTTGTCATCTCCACCATTCACCATTGTGAAGAACCTGACTCTATCTTCTTGATGACCTCCTCCTAGGCACTGGAAGGACGCTATCAAGTCCTCTTGAAACTGCCTCTTCTTCAGGTTTAAGAAGAGGCCCAGATCTCTCAGCTGCTCTTCACAGAGCAAGTGTTCCGGCCTCCAACCATCTTGGTGGCTCTCCACTGAACTCACTCTAGCTTGTCAATGCCTTTCTTGTACTGGAGATTTCAAGACTAGAAGTGGTGTTCTAGATATTATAGTTAAGTGGGATAATCATTTTCCTTCCACAATCTACTGTTCATACAGCCCAGGATACTTCGTCCTCTTTGCAGCCAAGGCACACTGCAACCTTAATATTCAGGTTGCTGTCCACCAAACCCCTGAGATCCCTTTCCATAGAGCTGCCCCTCATATGGTATTGGTGCAAGGAATTCTTCCTTCGGAGGTGTAGAACCTTGCATTTATTTTTAGAATTTCCTGAGGCTCCTGTTGTGCCATTCCTCCAGCCTATCTAGGTCTCTCCAAATGGCAGCTCTGTATATCAACTGGTTCTCCTCAATTTGGTGTTGTTTACAAATTTGACAAGTGAACCCTGTAACCTCCTCTGGTTCATTGGTAAAGATACTAAACAGGACAGGTCCCAGGACAGATCTCTACAGTACTGCACTTTCACTGGCCTCCAGGTCAAGTATGACTCATTAACCATTAGCCTCTGAGGCTGATCATTCAACCATTTTTTCACTCATTTTGTCCACCCATCCAGACTGTAGTATCTGAACTTGGAGGCAAGAATATTGTGAGAGACAGTGCTGAAGGCCTCACAAAAATTTGACGTAAATTGCTCCCATTGTTCTCCCCTTATCCACAAACCCACAGGAAAGCCAACAGGTCTGTAAGCACGGCATCCTCCAAGCAAAAAATTAAGAGCGATACTATAAACCACGTGACCAAGAGTTAATATAATAGTATACACTAACAAAAACTGCAGAAGTTATGAAAGCAGAACAGCAACTCCTCAGTAGTTGAAATCTCTCACTGTTAGAGATGTAAATACAACACAACTGTGAGAACCGTAGTATTTCAGATACCATAAGTTATTCCTTCTGCAAGCTGTCATAAAATGTAGAAACAAATTTTCATGCAGAAGCAAACAGTTCACAAAGCCAGTTACATCTTGAATCAAAGAGTCACTAATAGTAACTGTAATATATTCATATTAAACCTCTTTGGAATAACAAAAAAATATATCTATTCTTATAAAGTTAAATTTCACAAAAGTAAGCTACATGAAAATGAAGAGGCTAGTTAAAAGGAGCACCTTGAAGTGTAAATGCCTGCACGTGACAGGGATCACCTGCAAAACAGTTAGAAGCTCACAGTAAACACACATCACTTACTACAACAAGCACACAAAAATAACAAAAAAAAGCTCCAGAAAAGCCAGCCTGATTAAAAACAACATTGGAGAAGGCTATTTTGGGTAGAAAAGCATCTTTTTAAAAGTGGATGTTGATCCTAAACGGTGAAAATGGGGTGGGGAAGGACTCTCCAGAAACTTCAGCTAAGTAACTAGATACTGTAAAAAAGCAGAGCAAAAATAAGTTTTAAAACCAACTTTCTAATAACTCTCTCCATTTTCAGCTAAAACCTGTTCCAAGTGCAAGCATGACAATAAGAAAGAATCAGTAGGGTAAATACGTGGTTGAGACATTAACAAAGAGCTCATGGAGAAGTACCGAAGTACCAGAAAAGCTACATTGATTTAAACTATAACAAAACCAGCAAGACTAAGCATATGGATAATTATATGGGAAGAGTTGACAACTTTTGTAGAGGGAAGTCACTACTACTAGAAGTAGCTGAATTGATAAGCAGGTGCATAAGTATGATCTTAGTGACAGAACAGATTTGAGTTTTCAAGAAGTTTGGATAAACTACCTAACAAATGGTAAGGAATCTCCTAAATAAACTGCGTTAAAACAGTACAAAAGGGAAGGTCCTCACAGAATTAAATAAATCATTAAAACAAAGCAAAGCAAGAGCATAAATAAATACTTTTTCATATGAGAGATTTTACCAGTAAAGTTCCTAAAGGTTCAATGTGGTTCAGCACATCTAGGATCTAGAAAGCTGGTTTAAAAAAGTCAAAAGGCTTACTAATTACAGGAAATTATTTGGTATAATCAAAAATAAATCTGATCAAAACGTATAAAAGAATGAAGGATAAAATTCCATTGGCTTGAACCACGACACCCATGTACATGCAAAAGAAATTACACATGATGAACGATACCAGTACTAGTCAGGTGGGGGAAATGGGATCAGCATACATGGTTCTCTGAATGTATCAGCTAAATCCCAAGAGTAATTAAAAAAGACAAATCTAAGGCTAGGATAATCATGGAATGATTAAAGAATAATAATAATAATAAAAAAATCACTGTGCCACTAGTGTACCCACATTTTTGAATACTGTACACAATTCTCATCATTCTTCTTCCACGTCTTAAAAATGTGAACACAGATTCAGAAAAGATACAGAGAAGACAATGACTATTACAGGTACAGGTAGCTTCGAGATACAGATCAAATAAACCAAACAGAGCAAGACAACAGAACCAGTTAGATTAAGGAGGTTTACTCTTCCTAGCTATGAACCTAAGATCAAAAGCATCGGTAAACTCTTAAAAGCTGCAGCCTCAAAATAAGAGCATTAACTCCTACTAATTACCAAAAACAATTCAAATAAATCATTAGATCGGACATCGCAGTTTAGCACTACAGCAAAACAGACTGGACTAATATGCTCAGAGGAAAGGTTAAATTTATAGTTCACAGAGCAGAAAGCCAGACACAGTGAACCCAGTTATCAGCGTACCCTCAAAGTACGCGTATGGTAGGAGACAAGAAAAGCACAGCTTTCTCCTGATGGTGACATTACAACTTGCAAAAGTTTATAAACAAATATTTTCATTTATTTGATGCCAACTCAAGAGTTTCATTAATGTCTTTTACAAAATGTCATTGTCTGGTATATACCACAAGTTGCACTGTGTCAAATACACTAACATCTCCACAGACAAACAAGACCACAGAATGTGTATTTTCAAGTTACTAACGAGAGTTTAATACACAACAGGCTATAAACACAGTTTGGAACTTGTTAGGCAGAACCATTTTTAAAATATAGATAACTTGAAAAAAGTAATTTGAATATTGATATTTAATAAAGATATATAAGATCAAGCACAATTCTAATGAAAACAGCATAATCAAGCAGCCAAGCAATTAATATAAGAAATTAAGTGTACTTGCATACCTCTGCTCAAAGAGCAAGTTTTTCCCATTTTCTAATGCTTACACATTAACACAGCTGAAAAATAGTTCTTGCAGCTGGTATGTTGATATTTTTATTGCTATGCAGCAGGGTACTAGTCTTTTGCAAAGGTAGACTTCTAGTAAATAGCTGTCAACAAGTCTATGCATGACTGAATTCAAATTACAAATAGTAAAGGAACAGTTTTTGAACTTAATGCCAGCAAACTATCATGTATCTAATCCATGAAAGAATTACAGACTTCAAGACTGCTATTATTTTATTATCCATACCATTTACTTTTTGGTCTGCTCCACAGCTTTGTTTAAACTTACTAATTAATGGTACTTACCATGTGTACTTTATCAATAACAAGTCTCTACGTATATACAATAGGAAACATTTTTATTTTTAAATTATCTATGTATTTTACTACATCTGCAAAAATTATAAATAACTAGAAATGTTACTAGCAAAATTAAATATGCTTTTATAGCAAGCAACTTGGTTAGATCCTCTGAAATCTCTGCATCTAAATTTTACAGTTGCTCATCAAGTGCAGGTATTTTTTGGCAATAAGAAAAGATATGAATGACTGGAACTGCTTCCTAAGAGTAAAAATAGGAGTAAAAGCCCTTGCATTAAAAAAAAAAACAACCCAACAATAAAACAAAGCCAACCTACACATCACGCAAACACTAACTCGCCCCCACCCAATTCCACAACACAAGTACAACCCCAATTTGATATTCAATGTTTTGCATAAGAAGGGTCTTGCTCACTCCCAAGAACACAGAACACAACAGCATCAATGCTTCATCTTGTCCTTTGGAATGACATGCAGCACCAATTTTGGTCAACTTTCTGCCTTACCAGTTTAAAGCACTATAATTTTACTTATAATTAAAATGAAACCACCTATATATTAATCTTTATTTAAATTACTTAAGCTAATAACAGCTTAAGAAAACAATCCACACAGTTATTTAAAGGTACTGAAAAAGGCTTGTATTACAATGAAAATTAACATTTTCATAAAAGCACTATTACAAAGAAAACGATTTCTTGACTTCTAACACAGTAAGAACTATTTGATCAAGGAACACCAGAGAATCACAGTCTTAATGATACAATACAGATACTGATATAATATATATTAATTATTCTATATTTAATCACAAGCACAAATTATTTTTATTTTTTTCCATCTCCTAATGGTTTTGCATGGATGAGAAACAGGCTTAGAAAAATTACGAATCACTTCCAGATTCCAATTAAATCCATTAACTGTTGCTAGCAAAGGGAAGTAGAACAAGTGATCGTAAAAACAATGCAGGTTTGGGGTTTTTTAGACACACACAAACTTGATAAGAATCACTACATTTTCATAAATAATTTTATAGGTGATGTCTGGAAAGCCTGCAATTATTTGTGACTTTATATGAAAAACTAGGAAATAAAATTTGATTGTCTGGTCTGAAAAAACAAAAAATCAAATTAAGAAGAAAACCCACATCAGAAGAAACCAAGAGTGCTGCATTAATCTTTCCTGGGCAACACATTACTCTCAAATTCCACGTTCAGTATATTTAAATACGGACGCCAAGTAAGGAATGATCACAGGCAAAAGATTTGAAGAAATATGACATGGAAGATTAACGATGAGTAATGAAGACTACGTGAATGGTCTGTGAATGGCCTGGCATAACACAGGATTAATGTGTCAGAGAACAGTATCTGCTCTCACAACTGCTACATGCCATCACATCATATAACAATGCTAATAAAATGTTAGTAATCATCAAGCCTTATCCTTTTTAAGATGCAGGCATCGAGTACAGATGCATATGGACAAAGTAATTCAAGAAAAGCAAAAACTTATAGTTTATCCCTGAACTAAAACCATGAATGACAGTAAGAACTCACCATTTTTTTTTTAGAAGCATGACAATATTTAAAAGAATGACAAAAAAACCCTGGTAATTTACTTCATTTATACATAGAAATCAAAAGCATTCTACAAATGAAGCAACTTCAAATGGTCAATACGTTATCAGGGACAGGAAAGAGGTATCCCAAACAAACACTCAAGGTCCTGCCATACCCAGCTGTATTCACGGAGCATAATTGCCTTATAACCAAAAGCACCTCATTCAGACCAGTAGCACAAAACTTGCTTCGTTGGTGAAACACCAGTGACAGCTCCTGCTACACAATGTTGGCTATTGCTAAGCTGGGTCATAGTTTTGTTTCCTCTTTGATTAGAAAAAAAAAGTATAGAAAAGAAAGCAATTAGCTGGGCTGAGCAGTAGCCTGAGCAATTTACTGATAATTATAAAGTACCAACTCTTACGGTCTCTACCTGGGCTTTAGATAAAATAGCAATTTTGATTACAATCTGTAAGTATAATAGCATCCAAAAGCATTATTTAAATAAAGTTTAGCCCAGCTCTTTCACTGTAGTTTTGCTGTCTGGCATCTCTAACCCTACAGGTCACATGTCAATTAAGCAACCACTTATTAAATACATTTTTCTTGAAGCAATCTTCAATCAAGTTTTTCTAAGCCATTATTTTTTTCCACTTCAAAAGATTTAACACCAGCGATCAGAAGCTTCAGGATGTCATTCCCCATCAGTTAGTAATGTCCATTTTCTATAATGATTTGGAAGACCAGAAAGGAACTTCCTAAGTACAATTATGAATTTGGAGTAATACCAAACTACAGAAAGTTAGGTACAATGTGCATGCTTGAAGTATCTGTTGTGCTTCTAGTTTTTCTCAGGTATGAATGTTATCAACTTAGTCAATTTGAAGATCAACAGAGTGTGCCAACCATGATGCAGGCATCTGATGTCCCAGTTAAAGGATTTTTTTTTCCACCCTTGTGAGGAACTGGTTTTGGCACAAAACTGAACTCAAAAGCCCATCTCTCTCTCTTCTTACCCTTCTCCCCACCAATACGCACTAAAAGGTGAAATAACTATTTCTTACAAAACCAAGCAAATCCAATCACAAAATAAAATGAAATTTCAGAGGTTTTAAAATAAGCAATACCAAACGAGTTTTTCTGAACCTCTAGCGTATCTTGGAGAAAAGAGTAAATTATTAATCCAGGCTTGATTTCAATGAAGTGTCAAGTCAAATGGAGCCTACAAAGAAATTACAGCAATATTTTTCCATATCCTGTTCATGAAATAAAACCAATTTAACATTTTAATGAGCAAAAACCTTTAAAGAAAGCTTTAAAAGTTGATATTAAGCAATGCAAATTACAGTCCTTGTAATTTTATTCATTAATTATTCTAAACCTGTTAATTACCCCATAGCTAATTTTATGTCTAAATATTAATTCCTTTAAAAAAACGGCTTCAAGCTAGTCATTAAAGCTTCTACTGAGGGAAGCCCAAGCTATCTTTAATACAGTAGCTAAAAAACCCGAAGGCGTTACAGAAGGCAACTAAAGAGAATGTATACAACTCTCTTCAGCATCAACACAAAGTAATTGTTAAAAAATAACATCCCTTTCCAGTTAATATTTTGTGTGTATTTTCATTATTTATATTCAACATTTTCCACCTATTTACTAAGATACACAAGTGCTCATTACTCATTCTATCATAAAAGAAAGCAATAGCTGTACAAATATGTGTGTAAATTAGTTGCAATTTTCAAAAAGTTAATTGCTTTGGTTACTATATGGACAACTTGAAGCACATATTTTGGGTCTTTAAAGTGATACTAAGCTATACTACTTTCTGTAGAAACAAACCAATTCCATCATCTGGAGCTCATTTTTTACAGTTATTTTTTAGTTCCAGAATAGGATACTGCTCCTAATTCTTCCTCAAATAAATGTTTCTTTTAAATCAAAATGCACAGAGAGCCTGGAAGTTCAAAGCAGGAAGGTGGCAGCTGAGGATGCTCTTTAGAGGCAAGAGGAAGGCAACATAAGAGTCAATTGGAAGAAAGAATTAGAACATTCTTATCTGGGAAGAGAGAACAGTAGGTCAGAAGTTCCAGTGGGCCATTTTCCCACTCTACACTACACAAGAGCACCAACATAAGATTCAGATATTTATTTTCTTATCTTTATTTTGATAGGATTATGGAATTAATAGATAACAGAGTGGAGAAAGAGACAACAGGTTATTTCTTAGTGTTACATCTTTTTTCTCTCAACGTAAACACTGCTGCCTTTGGTTTAGCTTCATATTAATTTCTCTTTAGATACCCAACACTGTAAATGTTTAGGAAACCTCAGTAAGAGTTAGTAGAAAAGTACAGTTAAATAGCTGGCACACATGTTCAACTACAATAACAAAAAATATATACTATTGGAACCAGAGGAACTAGCCAAAAAACGAAGCATGACTCTTCTGTTTGCACAACACACTGTCTATCGTAAGGCACATTTTATACCATTTCACACTACTATTGATGAATTACATCTATTTGTTCTTAAAAAAATCCTTGTCTTCTCAAGCGCTTATGGCTCCCCACATTTAACAGAGACGAGCTTAATGTCAGTTCTCCTGAACGTGTGAAACATGAACAGGGTTAGAGAATGGCTCTGACCAAGAAACACGGTGTTCATCAAAATACTATGTTTAAAAGAAGTCTTGCCAGCGTTAGGGTGAGCAGCTATAATCATCACCAGGGTATAAGCTGGCAGCAGCTGTGACTGGCTATTTAGGTCCCACACGTAAATAGCTTTGTACCAGAAGTACAGAGAATGTTAAAAGACAGCATCAAACACAACAGAAGTTTTTTGGACCTTGGCCTCTTTTTGAGCAAGACTGTGGGAATGCAGGAGAACAGACATCAGTGCACTATGTTCCCAATGCTAGAGAATGAAAATGCCATCCCTTCCTATATGCTTTCCACTGTCCAGTGTTCCTAGTTCTTTGCATCCACAACTATAAACAATACTATGTAGCACTAAAAATAGGAAGATTTTCTAAGGAGGCAGGAAAAGTGAAAGGTAAATCAGTTTAATTTAACAAGCTTAGCTTGTAATAGTGCATTTTAAATACGGATTAATTGCTATCAACACATCAGAAAAACAAGCTATTTAAAAATAGATTCTAGCCATTAGGCTCTTAAAAAGCGAATGCAAACACTCATGTAAGAAGTGCAGGTCATTTCATATTTTCAAGGCACAGCTTCTCAACAAAGTGCAGGTCACAGTTACCTTGGGCATATTAATATCTTTTAGATTAATTTCAGCCCAGCCTGACATTAAATATTTATCTGAAACTTCTTGTTACAAAACAGCTTTTCAAGACCAATGAAAAGTAATCATAGCCATTAACATGAAAAGTTGATATTAAAAGCTATAATAATATAAACATTTATATTTTGTTAAATGCTTTCATAACATTTCTTTTTTTATAAGTGGTTACACACAAACTTATAAAGCTATGGTCTATACATTCAGGCTTGCTCTCATCATTCCATAAAACAAGTGGTCAAATAATCCTGCTAGTCAAAGACAACCTTGGAGAAATTATTTTCACAAAATGGTGTATGCTTGTCATCAGGAGCCCTGAGGTAACCCACCCCTCTGAGCATAGGAAGGAGCAGGTGGCCAACCCTGCAAACATTTCTGAATGTCTTTAAAGTTTTTACTCTAGAAGACATAACAGGGAGTTGTATGCCTAATTCATCTTGCTTTTAAATTGCCAAGAAAAGAGGAAAGTGTGGAAAATTAGGCTGGTGGGGAAACTGGGAACAATGCTTCTCAGTGGTTGGAGGATGTAAACTTCCATCTTGGACACCTTCAGGGAGTGAGTTTTAATGCAACACTTGTTTACTTGTTGAAATATACAGGTGTCTTCCACTGATAAAGAATTCCTTTTTCTTTCTGTCTTCCTCTTTGTGTTCTCAAAAATGGATCATACCATTTTTTCCTCCACTGTTGCTATAAGGTAGCAAACAGCTGTAGTACCAGAATAAGTTCCTAACATGACAGAGAGGTTAAAAGGAAATCATTTAATTTTGCACGCTAACACCAACAGTGCTTATAAATTAAAAAATGTACATTAAAAAGCCATCTTAAGACGATTTACTCACAACCAGAAATTTAGAGCAGAAACAAGATTTCAATACGCTATTTAAAGTAACAGCAAGTTGAAAGACAGCGCCTGCACAGTAGATTCAAAGGGAGCTACCCGCATCTAAGCATTCATAATTCAAACACTGCCCAGAACTGAGAAAGTGACTACCAAGAAGTTGCACGGGTAAAGAAACAGGCTAAGCTGTACGTCCAGCCCCCGGCAGAGTGGACCGCAGAGAAGATGAATTACACAGAGGGCTCAGCGCGCTCGGGGAAGGGATTGCACTTAATGCCCCGGAATGCGCCTCGGCAGAATGCCCATGTCCGGCACCGCTGGCTGGAATCCAAGCAGATCCATTACCTTCCCTTTATACATCAGCTTACCACATGCCTCGCTGACACCACAGATATGCCTTTCCTCCTCCCATTTATTTTTAACTTTAGTATCTTTAACACAACTGAGATACATACTTCAGGCTATACCATTAAGGAGGATTTTAAACCCAGTTTAGCACTTGGTAAATTATTGCGTTATCTTTCCAACTATAATCTGATACTGTTTTTAAAACAGGCAAATTAAACTAATGATACAATTCACACAGATGCTTACATGAGTTACACCAAACCAACTGTACTTTGAACACCAAGTTATCTGTGTGTGAACCTTTTAAACACTTAAAAAAACAATGACTTTAAGCCTCAGAAAAAACTTAGCCCTTCTTCAAGAAGTTCTTGGTAAACTGAGAGGATAGAGAAAAGCTGATGATACATTTATTTTCAAAACTGATTGTTTTTTTTCTTAAGTTGTGAGTATTTGCTGTATCCAGTTGTATACAAATGTGGTTGAGAAATAGCGTACCTTTGAAATTCTGTGCCGCTCTTTCACTCATTTTTATCACAGAAACAATACCATAAGAATCTAAATATTTTTACTTAAAAAAAAAAAAAAAGACTACTCTCCAGAAAGCTTTTTCTTTTTATAAATTGGCCTTATATATACTTTAGACTGGTTTTAAGTACTGAAGTATCTGGACTGGCAGGAAAAGATCACAGTTGCAGTACATCTGAGATTTTGTTGTTGTTGTTCAACCAAAAAAACAAAAAAAACCCAAAAGAAACCATCCTAGAACACCTAATAAGTTGGTTGATGAGACACTTACCTGTGATATGAAAGATGCAGACTGAGCTTTATGTTGTGCTCTATCCAGATCATGGATTTGAGCCTAAATATTTCATATCCCAACCTTCAGACTCTCCTTATTCTGAAAAATTACCTCTCCTATTCTTGTCTTACGCAGCAGAAATCTTCCAAATATTGTCAACACAGACACACTCCTGTGTGGTAGACTACAACAACCTGCTTTGTTTTCAGTGGGAAAAAAACTAACTGAAAAAATACCAGTGCCAGTTCTCCAGAAAACTTACTGTTACAGGAAGGAAAGTCTGAGGCTTTCTGCACACAAATGCAGATGCGCAGGATTTCCCAGCATAGTTATGGTTATGCTCAAGTGTGGCCTTGTTACTTTTAACACAAGGCCACTAAAATTCCGTATCAAACCTGGCATTATGAACACAGCTATTCCCATGCTGATAAAGAGGAGAGTTGGAGAAAAATGAATTGTAACACCACACTCCCGCACACCCACAAAAAAAGAGAGGGGAGCGTTTACTCCCCCAGCAAAACTCAATCCAGAATTTATGGCTCAGGTAACATACGCTTATATCTGTTTTGCTGCAGTGCATGAGAAGCCTGCCATTAACAATGATCTCAACATACAAGATACCGTACAAAAACAATAGACAGAAAGATAATCCAAGTTTATAATTGCTAGATGAATTATTTCCATGTAACGAAAATTCCTCCCTCCCCTCCCTTTTAAAAAAACCTTACAGCTTTCTCTAGTTTCCTCCGTGTGGGAAGTGATCCTTTCCCCCTTTCCATCTGGAGGAACTTGAAGGTCACTAGGCCTCAACTTAACAAATCAAGAAAATCAGCCATACAGAGCAAACTTGTACCATAAGGAAAGGAGATAGGATATGAAATGGATAACCAGCTAGAAATTCCACAAGATGAAAGCAGTTGGCAGTTTTTACAGCCCTTTTTCTATTGTTAAAGGCTTGTTTTCACCGTGGTAAGCAGTGCAATTTGGCACTTCAAGGAAGTTTCTCACCTCGAGATTTAACAAATGCCACCAAAGAACTCATCATGACTCTTGCTACTCTTGATTCTCAAGTCAAGTGTATATATACATTGATCCTGCCACTTAGTTTCATCGTTAATACTAGCAAAGCACTTGGTATCATTAAAGTCATTACTGTTCATAATACTGAGAAAGTATCCCAGCTATCACTGAAAAACTAGCCCGCACAATTCAGAAGTTTCAAGACTGGAGGTTTAAAAATCAGTAAGAATCCACATGACCTTAAATAAAAACCTTATATTTTCAGCCAGTTCAATTTTAAGGCTTGATTTATGATTTCTGAACACTTATGAACACTGTATCACCCTACCATGAAGTTCAGCTTAGTCTCTTGTCAAAGCATTGTTTTACCATTAACATGTTGGTTATGTGATAGGTAAATTGCTCATAAATATATGTAATAGCAATTTAATTTCCTTGAATGTCAGACATTTCATGGACACTTATTTTATGAACAGTGGAAAATTAATTATGCTATTGTATATACTTATTGTATAAAATAACTTTTTTGAGATAACTACAATAAAACTGCTTTACTTTTTTTCCACAAACAAAAGTATATTGCTATTGTCTCATGGCCACCTCAACATAACCTGATCATCATCAGTAACACATTGTCTGTCTATTCAAAGTTTACTGACAGAGAAGACATTCTACAGCTTGGTGTGGTGACCAAAAGCTTGCATAATGTTCCCAGTTACAGCAACTGGTCTTATAAAGGATATTGCCTCTATCAACTTCGTTTTGCCAAATGCATTTACAGGGACACTAAATGGGCTAGAAGTGTCCCTCATGCATGCAGTGATGGGAAACTTGACAATCTCCAGGTCTGAAGTAGCAAAATAACAGCCTAGGTATGACCTCGAGGATGACAATCAACCCTGTACGTATGAAGTGTAGCACACTTCAAACAACTGTGAGCAACTTTTAAATTCAGTGCGGTCAACTAGTCAGATCAACTGGATATTTCTGATGGCCAGAAACAGATGCACATAACATGAATTTATAGAGGTCACACGTAATCACACACACACTCTACTGAACCATATGGAAGGGTCTGATTCCATCGTATTAACACCACATCCAGAATTTAATCCCTACACAGCCTGGTCCAGAGCCGCTGCGTCTACTTCCCATTATCCACCACCTTCTAACTCTGTATTCAAAGCCCAGCCCCTCTGGTTCATCAATGGAGGGAGTAGAAGCAAGCACTGCTTCCTGCTGGCAAGCGGCAGTGCAGAGCAGTCCCTCATGTGGAGCCTGCTGGTCCTGGAGGTGATGGAGGGAGAGAGACCTAAACCACAGGGCATGCGAAGGAGAGAGGACCCAGGACCCTCTGCACAACTTCATCCTGCGGCATCTGCCATGAAGAAGAAGTCCTGCAGCAAAGACTCCCAGACCCACACAGAGATCTAATTAACAAGCAGTTAGGGAATGAAGAAGCAAGAAAGATGCGCCATTACTCCCGCAACTACAGTCTCACAAATCCTTCCTACAAAGGATTCAGCCATGTGATGACTCTCAGGATAATCATTGCCTGTTTGCTGTCAGTATGAATACTCAGCAATACTGGAAGTGGTACTTCCTACCACTGCCACAGAGCATGAGCATGAGCGTTCACTGCAAAGAAAAAGCTATCTGTAGTGGAACGTATATATACTGCTTTAAGAGTTTTACACCAACGAATCTGACTGCGAATCGCTATTTCTAACAATGCATCTTGATTGCATTGCTGTCATTTCAATAAGCAGTACTGCCGAGGGAACTCTTCATGACAAATTATAAAACAAGGTACCCATGATAAACATTCAGTAAACAGATGGCATATTAACAGTGGAAGTGCATTATTTTTTATAGAGGTATTCACATAAAGAATACAGTATTTATTGCTATATGAAGTCTGCTTAATTAACACACGCAACATTTCTGGTGCACCTAAATCTTTAGATTTTTCTTCATGTTTTTCACTTTTGAGGCTGAAAAGAATTGAGAACATAAATCTTAAAGAACAACAATGTAACACCATTTGGCAATATGACATTGTCAGTTTTCCAAATTTAACAGCAGCTGGGAAAAAAGTATGTCAGCAATTTCCTACAATGTTTTTCTGGGAGATTGAGTAGGAACATTCCATACAACAAGCATATTCAGAATAAAAGAAAACACTCTGTTCTAGGAAAAGTAATTTTATACACTTTACTGTTTATTGTCCACGATGGTTCTTCAGCTAAGCTAAAAATTTAAAGTTTTAACAGATTTTTTAAAAAATCCAGAAACAGAAGACTTGCTTTAGTTTTTGCTATTATTGTTTTCCGCATTGAGTCCTTCCCATAGGTCATAGCCTAATGCTGTTACTTATGACTTATAGGTCTTTAGTACTCTTTTTCAAGAAAGTTGCTGGAGAGAGATCAAGACAGACACGCACGAATTTCTCTACAGAAGTGCTTAGCTAAAGCCCTGTGTGAAAAAATGAACAATCATTTTTTCCTAGAAGGAGAAACACTGCAGCAGTAACACAAACAAATTCTATAATCACCAAGCTATAAAAACAAACTCCAGCTCTGATATGATACTGAAATTGATTTAATGTGAATGGCAAATTAAAATACACATTTTAACTGTACACCACAAAATAGAGTATGTTTAGCTATTATAAATTAATCCCAACATATTTTAAGATTCTGTTGAGAAGCTTCCATATGGGAAGGTCTGGCTACATCCAATTTAAATAAAAAGAGTTTGCAAAGCTTAAAAAAATTGTCAGTTGAGTAAAGAATAAATAGCAGCATGCATTACCAGATAATCTGGTGGAGGGTTAGAAGAAAATAATTTCAGACAAAATAAGTCACAGCACAAGAAAAGCATCTGCACATTGTAGAGCTCACCCAACTGAGCACAAATAGAATCTGTGTATTGTTTAAGTAGCTCTATTTCCATCACTCAGTTGTTTTTCATGCACTTATAAACATCCCTGGCCTAAGCACAGAATTTCTGTAGAATCAGAATATGAAAGACTACATTTCCCCAACTGTAAACTTACTAAAACATGTCCACATTTTCTAAGTAGCTGCTGTAACTGCACCATGAAAAAAAAAAGTATTCCTTTAAATTACATTAGTGACACAAAAGTTTCATGAAGACAAACCAGATCTTGTACTTCTCTGAAGCACCTAAAAAAATATTTTCTCTGGTCTATGCATGTTACTACCAATACTCTTTTAAAAAAAAAAACGGAAACAAACAAACAATCACTCCCTGGGATGTTTTACTGTGGACACAACTCACTGCAAGAAACAGAAAAGCTAATCTTAAATGGAGATGGATCTCATGAAGACTAGTTATGCCTTAAGAACCAGAATGGTTCAGATGGACATCCAATGTGAACAACTAAATCAAGTATCAATTCTCCTCATTCGATCCTCATTGAAAAGTACGGGGTTTATATTAGTGCTTTACATTAGATAAAAGCATCTAAATTGCTCTGGGAAACCCTGGTTTTAAATTGATGCATGTTTTGTATATTTTTTGGTCTTTTGGCATTACAATGTTTATTCCTGCAGTTTCCCATCTTCAGCAGAAGCCCGTCATTTTTCACTTGTTCCCAAACACAGCAGTGATACTACTGTATTCCCTTATGTCTAAGACCATTGAGCATTTTTTCCAGTACAAAAGGGTGCCAGAGGTTTTATCCATCAGCGTTACTGCATTCCTAAGGAAGAACCATACCCTAATGCCTTCCCCTCAGGTAAATGATCAAGGGAAAACATTTCATTTTGTGACAATTCCAGGCTACTGAGACCACTGTCACTTTGCATTTTAACAGTTTAAGGTTATACAGTAGAGGTAAAAAGCAGTATCTTAATCCCCATGTCAAGTATCATTTTGATTTTGCATTTTCTTAAAAAAACACCAAACTACCAGACAAGTCCACAGTTCCTCCAAAAACAAACCTAGAGAGAACTGGTACAGAAGCTATACTGCAGCCTCAAACCAATTCTTCTGTCAGTTATGGCATTAATCTCTGGTGCCTTCTAATTTTCAAAGTTTTAGAAAGGGAGAAACAGACCATCAAGTAACATGGTCAATATATAACTATTAAGACTTCTGTACTGAAAAATAAAGTTCATTTTGGCAACTTTCTGAGAGAATATAATACAATTACCAAGTCTGTTTCACCACAGTGAACAATATGCCAGCACAAAACTTTCCACTTTTCTCCTTGGCAAGATTTCACGTCAGCGTGCGCACGCAGTCAAGTTCAAAGCCCAGCCAGACTCAGCAGCATGCAGCCCTCTGCGTCTTACGGGGCCACCAGAAGGAGCCTTTGATGGAACTTCAGGCAGAACCCATCCTTTAAATTCTGGCCCTATCTGACAATTTAGATTAGAAACTTTCAAAATAAATCACATAACTTCATTATTAACACAGTATTATATTTATTTTTTATTACTGCATTCACATAGTCTGTATTTTAAGTATATTTTAAACATATGCATACTATAATATTCTTACTAATATACACAAAGTATAAATTTACATTACAAATGTATATAGCTTTATATGCAGTTCAATGTAATTTATTTTAATACTGCTTTATAATATGCTAATAGATTATTAATGTAATATGGCAGTATCTCCAATAATAGGTATTATCAAAGAAAATCCCTACTTTTAAAAGAATAAAGATTAAGAAAAAAATTATTTCTGGAAACACGGATTTTCTAAATTTCATGTAAATTTTTCATCTATTCTAGAGTTAGTTTTTGCAGTTTTTGGAGTCAAATGAAGCAGTTTCTCTGCTGATTTGGCAAAGGAGCAGGGAAGGTATCAGTGCTGATAAGATAATATTTATTAGCTACATCTGCTATAACTGCTTTTTATAGACCTCATTAGTGCAAGACAGTCACTCTTGAAATTTCTCCTACCCTGAAAGGAACACAAACCTTGAGAAACTACTTTCAATGCTGTTTGGTGTTTAAAGCTGACAAGACTCCCTTCTCGTCTTTCAGTTCATAGTGTAATAAAAACCTTCAGGAGTAGCAGTAAGGAGATAAAGCCTACTACATGTACTCTGAATGAGCATTTCACACAATTTTATCTGTCATTTATCTTTGATTATTTTAGCCAGTGTCTTTCTGGAATATTATTCAAACAAAATTGAGCCTAGTTATGTTTAGTAACCTTACTGTAAGAAGCATAGTACAAAGAAAATTAGACAATATTACAATGTACCAAAATTGTGTGACCTAAATGTATCCAATGCAGAAAATCAGGAGATGGAATAAATAGACCTAATGCCATTGTTACAGCTATCACCAGTGAAGTCTATAAAAGTTTCTCCACAGCACAAATTAAACTAGGTTGAGTTATTTCTTCTTTTTCTGGCTGCCGTATGTTTCCAAATGCTGAACCGCTTGTTAGGAATAGCCACATTCAGCCAGCCAGTCTTTACACAAAGGTCTGCAAGGAAGTGTAATACAGAGCTCTCATTCTAATCCAGCAAATAGAATCACAGAATCATAGAATCATTAAGGTTGGAAGGGACCTTTAAGATCATCGAGTCCAACCATTAACCTAACCTGACAAAACCACTTCTAAACCATATCCCCAAGTACCACATCTACCCCTTTTTTAAACACCTCCAGGGATGGCGAATCCACCACCTCCCTGGGCAGCCTATTCCAATGCTGGATAACCCTTTCAGTGAAAAAATTTTTTCCTAATATCCAACCTAAACCTCGCCTGGCTTAACTTGAACCCATTTCCTCTCGTCCTGTCACTTGTCACTAGGGAGAAGAGGTCAGTCTCCGTCTCTCTACAACCTCCTTTCAGGTACTTGTAGAGAGTGATAAGGTCTCCCCTCAGCCTCCTCTTCTCCAGGCTAAACAGCCCCAGTTCCCTCACTCGTTCCTCGTAAGACTTGTCCTCCAGACCCCTCACCAGCTTCGTTGCTCTTCTCTGGACACGCGCCAGCACCTCAATGTCTCTGAAAAACAGTGCTAAACAGCAGCAACAGGAGAATAGATGCTATTGCTTGTACACAACATACCATTTCTTACTAAAAAAAAAAAAAAAAGGCTAATTATCACTATGTTCCAATTTTTTTAAAAAAAAATAAAACACAAAACACCAGAGCTTCCATCTAAGAAAGCAGATAAAAAAAGAAACATTATAGATCTATTCTGAAACCATTTAGAGTATTTACTGGAGGAAAAGTCCCATATAGCCAGTAAATAAACACCAGTTTCTTCTCCGGAATCTTTGTTAAAAATCAGAATATTACTTTGTGCAATTCTTTCTACTCAAAAGTGTTTTTCTGATTTTCAGGCAAGCCATTTTCTTATTTATGTTTGTCCACTAACATAAACAGCCAACAAACTCTCAAACACTAACCTTTTATTACATTGCAATTAAACCAGTAGCTAGAAACACAACAAAACCATGCATCTTAACTCACCTCATCTGTCCACATGCATCAAAGTGCCTAGAAAGAATGTTTGTTGGATTTTATTTAATCACTGAAGTCATATAGCAAGAGTGAATTCAAGTAAAAGGTGACAGATCAGATGAAAGACAATTAAATTTTAGCTTTAAACTTCAGGATATAAATATCTAACATTCAAAAAGCTGAAAAGAATACTGTATATTTAAAGTTGAGAAACAAATGCACATCCATAAGTAATATTTAAGTCTATAATTAATTATAACATCATGGTCCATACTCTCTATACCACATTCTAATTTAGGCACACAACATGACAATGTCTGTATGTCACTAATGCTGAGAATGATGTTTGTGATATATTTAATATCTCAGTTATTGATTTAGACTGCTTGGTGGACATCTGATACATACAGTATTTCCATAACACAGTGAAATACAGAATCAAACAAGAGGTAGCTAAGGTTACCCTGGTTGGCTGCACAAGAGGAACAGTTTCAGAAAGACTGAAGTATATTTAAGGAAAAGAAAAAAGATTAGGGTAGGCTGAACTGGCAATATAATTCCAAAGAGCTCTACTTGCATGGGAGATTCATATTTATTGATGCTTAAAAACTGGAGGAATCTTTAAAATGTTTAAAATGCATTTTTTGAACACATACTTTTTTCATAATATTTTGGGACTATTAACCGGAACTCATGCATTCTAAATGATGCAACAATGTTATCAAGGCATATAAACGCACAGAATCAAACCAATTACATTGGAGTACTTCAGTTCGCTTCTAAATGCATGGTAAAGAAAAAATTTAATAGGAATACTGTCACATCATATACCAGAGTTAGAAAGCATATTCATGAACTGTGTTAAACTGTCTCTTATGTAGCCATAGACTATCGATATCTCGGTGATGCAATAAAAAATTGATTACCCAAAAATAGGCAGCATTTAATGCGTTTACCTACAGAGTTGACTGCTTTGTCATGATCTAAGACAACATTTTTCTGTGATATTTATCAAGACAGTAAATATAGCAGTAAAGATACAGTGGAAAGTAAACCACAAAGTTGGCAGAGGGATGGTACCACGTTCCGACAAGAACACGGCTTGCAGCTCACTGCACCTCGACAATGAGCCCCTTCAGTGCTGGCAGTGCTGTAAAGAAACATCACAGGCTCAAAGCACCTTGAATCAAACTGGGCCCCCCTGAAGGCTGCTAGTTTTTCAGATTCTGCAGTGGGCAGAAGATTTAAAGGCACCATCTTGCAGATGGTTCAAGGACCCAACCTGAAAATGCAGTGAGGAATCCTCTAACACCTTTCCAACCGTGCTACAACCAGAACAGAAACACTGCCTGGCTCCGTGCTCTGCGTCCCAGTCCACTTCATACGGCATAATACATTCTGTCATGCACAGAGAACAATGGTCAGCAGCAAAATAAGATGGGAAAAAAAACGAAGGACAACATTTTAAGCAAGGAACAAGGTAAAGCAGGGAAGAGGTTTAAAAAAAAAAAACCAATAAAAAAGAATAATCCTTACTTAAAGACACGCCAACCCACAATGGTAATTTCAGTGATTTTTACATGGCCCTGTTCTACTACATAGATTTTAAACATTAACGATCTGACCATGTGGTCAGGTTTGCACCAGCTGAATTCAAATATGAGGCTTCTCTAAGGCCTACAAGCTCTCACTGAGGAGCAAGTTTGATATGGACTAAAAATATTTGCATTAAATTTCAAAAGCCTGTTAAAGCATTATGCTGTGGATTTTTATTTTATACATGGTTAATTTTACTTTGTGAGGATCGCAGTAATCTATTATATGTGCTGCTACATTTGCATTCTCAATTCATTTCTAATAGAATAAAGACTCAGAGGTTAACACTTTGAGATATTACTTAGGACACAAAATCTATTCTAGGATCTTTGATCCAGCAAAGGTGGGCAATTTTTTTCTTTTTATGATGGAGTATGCACAAGAATCTTCCTGTAGATTTCTCAGACTAGACTGCACGTACTTTTGCTGGTTTTATTTTAGAACCCCATTCCTCCCTCCAGGCAATTCCATACATCACTACAAATCCTTATGCAATTTTATCCCGGGTTCTATATTTATCAAGACACCTCATCTTAACAGTAACGTTCTTCCCTTAGCATGAACTGGGTTTTTAAAACACACTGCAAAGTAACCCCCACAAAAACTCTCATTCTAACAAGATTTTGCCAGTGTCTCACAATTTCAACACTTACATGTAACTTACAGTTCCTACAAAGAAATACACTTTTTTTTTTTTTCTCCTATTTGGTGACTGAATTCAAATGCCACATATATACTTTTTATCTGGCAGTGCCAAGAAATCACGCAGTTACTATGCACAGCTTGCCTTCCTAAATAACATCATCTATTACAAAAAAATATTCAGAAATATAATGAGTGAGAAATCGTGGGCAAAAACTAGTGAAAGCATAACTTAAGTCACAAAGTGGTCCTGGATACAAAGGATGTGTAAAAAAACATCAAAATCCCAGAGCTACGCACTTCTTCCTTCCACCGCTCTAATGAAATTACTTCAAATGATTCAAACAAAATGCTGCTTTTGACATGCACGCAAGCGATTACGCTTTTTTTGGACGCATACAATGAAGGCCACTGACAACACCATGAATATATTTCACACACATTTACACCAGAAGTTACCAATCAAGTAAAAATACATTAAACAGGTAACATGCTTATAGTAGACATTATTTTGCAAATCATCCATTGATTTAGGCTGGAAATGTTATCTGAGTGAAAACCATGTACAATATATCAGAACTTGTCTAAACAACTCTAACTCAACATTTATCTCTTTGGAGACACAGTGCACATCTCAAAGCATCACCAAGAAACACAGGACTCCCAAAATTTTATCATCATTTTTGTCAGCTTCCAAATCTGGGAGTCCATAAACATCTACCAAACCCCTGATAAAGAGTTGTATTTAGTTTAAGTACTCTCCCTAGATTATCCTATGAACTGTGGCGCTTTCTGAGTTCTCCACAGCCCTGGGATTTGTTAAGAGGTCCTTTAGTTTTCCCTTTTCCATAGTGGCAGAACCAAGGGGATCTTCCCTGAACAAACTGGTGTTTGGGGTATCCTTTAGAGTACTCTGGTTTCTTTAAACAGTGTTCCAAAAGAAATTTTTGTGGTGGTTACATATGTAGCCCGGAAAACTAGTCTGAGCTCTAGTTTTAACCATTAGAAGTATTTTACTCCCAGTTGCTTGGAATAACAGTTTTCATACCATTGCAACACATAAAGTTACCACTACCGTGAGTGGCTATCTTTGCTTCTCTTAAGAATTGTTATCACTGGAAAACTGGAAAACAGTGAAACGTTCAATGCAGTTTAAAGTGAAATAAAACCTTTAACACAGTCCAAAAGAGGACTGTTTTAATAAACACTTTTTAAATAAAACAAAAATTTCAGAAATATCAGACACTAGAAAAAATAAAAATGGCACAAATGGTTTGTTGACCATTGTTATAAGCATTACCTTAGTATTTTCAGTATGATCAAATATAACGTATGTATTTGTTTAAGACCTCCAGAACAGGAATCAAGTATCTTCTTATCTGGAAGAACTGTAGCACATTGCTGATGCAACACAAGCAGTAGTAGAAAAGGTAAGATAAAGAGAACCAATTAGACTACAGTCATGTAACAGAAACTATTAACAAGAACCAACAAAAGAAAGGACTGTTAGTAAGTTGTGGTTTCCAGTTTACCTCAGGTAAGCAGTATCAAATATTTAAGTACCAACTAATGCTCCTACAACCCTCCAAAAAGAATGCTGAAACAAAATCACATCTATCAGCAAACTGACAAGGCTTTCTACACATATAACTTCGTATACGTGCTAGTAACAACTCCAGTCGGTATCATTTGGAAAACACTGCCTTAGACTCAGCACAAAATGTGACACTCTGCAGGGACAGCAACTTTTCAAGGGTGAATCAAACTATATTCTTCTTTCTGAAACTAGTGACTAAACATGTCCATAAAAAACTCAGCAGGGGCAGGAGATGCTGCCTCTAGCAGCTTGCTGTGTCTCAGAGTTTTCTTACAATTTGCAGTTTGTGCACATATGAGATCAACTCTATGGTCCCTTGGCAGTTCCAAATTTAGTTGGAGTGGGGAGGCAGGAGTCATTGCCTCCCACAAAATGCTACAGCCTCTTGATGTGCACCATTCCAAATTCACTTGCACACTCTTTGGCAACCACATAATTGATTCTTGACCCGGATAAAGGTACCCTAACTGACTACAAGGCCAGCTCACGATAAACAGCACACTAACCAAAGAATTCCAACAGCTTTGGGCCATATAATGGCACATTAGTATTGAAACTGCAAGCTCTGAGATAATAAAGACACAGTAGACAGTACTGCAAGTCTGATCAAGGTTACAAATGATATACCGCTGTGGCATTTGAATTACACTAGTAAAGAAGAAAAGCAGTCTGTATAGTATCATTGCAGTATGTAGTGCTGCGTGCACATTTTTGACCTGGGTGACACTTTTAGTGAACTTCAACATAAACCCCCGTTCTAAGTTACACACCCCCCCTCCTATTTTCCCCCCTTCATACAAGCTGACTAGCTCATTTAATTTAAAAAAATTGATCTAGTTTTTCCCAGCACAGGCTATACCTGGCCTAGGATATTGTCAATGTAGCTTCACTGCTAAACAGAAGTGCAGACAGAACTAAACCTGGTATCTGTAAAAAATAAAAAAAGATTATGTTAATTTTGTTATAAAAATCTTTGTACAGTAGAGATTTACAATCAGCACTAAGGACTTGTTCCAATATATTAGTTGTATGTTTCTAAACATTAGGCCAGCAAATGAAGAGGATGAAAATAACCTCATAAATCACTTACTGAAGCTCTAAAAAGACAGTATGAAAAATTACATTTGAGGTAATCTTACATTAAATGTAGAAAGTTTTATTATTAATATGCTACCCACTTAATGCAAGAAGTCAGAACAGATATGTGGCAGTGAAAATGCTGATAAAAAACTGGGCCAAAAAAAAGTTAAAAAAAAAAACCCAAACCCAAACTGAAAATTTACTGCCAGAATAAACAGCAATTACATTAGAACACAGTAACCAAACATAAGCCACTACAAAATAAAACAGACACTATCCATACAACTCACAAAAGGAAGAGATTAACTGACCCTGCAGGACCTTTGATTCTGCAAAGACTTGCAGACAGGCTTGATTTCATTCACTCTGAGCAGAAGTCAGAAGTGACAACAACCAATACAAGCAGGATTAAACCCATTGCAGCAGCATACGGGACTCGAATTAAACAAAGACTTAAGAAACTAGGTGCCAAAGGTACCAGTCTTTGATTTTAAAATAATGAATAGCTTTAGAAGAAAAAAAAAAAAAAAAAAAGAATAAATACTGGATTTACAGAACTTTAGCTTTGATGTGCTGTTTGCCAGCTTCAAGAGTAAATTGGATCTCTGAAGCTGGCTAGAACAAGGTACAGCTGAAAAACTTCTGACTAGTCTGATAGACTAGTTTTATCAAGACTAATGGAAAATCTAAATAGAGTTATCAACTTCAACTACTTTAAATAAAGAACAAGTATCTACAATGAAGAGCTTGATTCTACAACAAAGCTATTAATGGGTGTTACATCTCACTTAGGACAAGAATGAGAATTTACTCAGTGGCTCAAATTATGCTAAAATTTAACACTTTATATATATACTTACATAGACATTTACTTACACAAGAGTCCTATACATATATGAAATTGGTCTTAATGACAGGACTTGTTAAACATAACACAGTGCTGCTCAAAAACACCACACAACTAAACATAAAATCATATTCCGTTGGCTCTTTACAGCATGATGATAAATTGCTGTTTTATCAGCTTCACTTTGTGAAGTATTTTAAGTAATTACCACCCACTTTGCAGCAATTAATTCTTATGATTCAACAGTAAAGACTATATTACCAAGGACAACAGGGAAGCACTGTAGCATAATCTCACTACCTTCTCAAGACCAAATGCTAGGCCTGGCTGATGAGATAGAATATAAACATTTCCACTACCTATTCCTTTATTACCATAATGATAATGAAAATTATGCTGCTTAATTTCAAATAGTTGCCTTAATCTATAACATTTCATATACATATGCTGCAAACATTTCTACTACATAACATACCGCAACATGAACAAACAGGTCATAATTGTTTGCAAGTGCAATCTCAAGCAAGGCTGCTTAAGATCAATTATAATGAAAAAGAATCATAACAGAAAGTAGTTATCCACTGTCAGAATGTGAAAAGCATCTCAACGTAACAGGACTGCACAAGCTCTGAACAGAAAAAAGGATTGCTTCAAAACAAACCACAGGTGACATACTTGTTTCAACACTGTTTTGCTTTTGAGTATTTCCTCCTTCTGTCAATAAGAAGCCACAAGTAGCACCTAAATTGCTTAAAAGAAATGCAGCTCGTTACTTTAGCTCTATCACTCTGTTCCTCATAGCTTTTACAATTCAGTTCCACTTCCAGTTTACAGGCTTTAGTGTCATGTTCTGCATATCCACTTCTTAAGTAGTTTTAAAAAGCTCAATACATTAACTGCAGCAGCATGGAATACAGGACATAAGGAGAACTTTTGCCTCTAACTACGACAGCATCTCCAACAGTCTTATTATTGGAAAACTGAAAAGTTTAAACTGAATAAACTACTTAAAATTTTCAGGGTCCATCAATTTACTGTCTCCAAAATCAATTCAATAAGCTGTAGGCTTTCAGAGTTGCCCCAGAGGATTAAAAAGTGTACTTGTAGAACTGTCCATGACCTAGAATGAGATTGCTTCACTCAACACCCTTTAAAAGTGATTACTCCCAGCATTTAACACTTTTTATATATACCTACATACAAATCTACTTACACAAGAGTCCCATACATATATGAAACTGGTCTCAACGACAAGATTTGTTAAACATAATGCAACATCACATAAGTGGATGTCAAATCATATCCTGTTGGCTCTTTACAGCAAGGAGGTATGTTTCCAGTAGGACTTCTAGTGGAATAATGGATGCCTTCCTCACTGGGAGCTATATACAGAAAACCACGGTTTTAACGTGCACAGTCCAAAGAATCAGAACTAATAGTTAAACTATTCAGAAACATGCTTATACAGAAAAATCAGAGTTTCCTAAGAAGCAGCAGCTTAGAATTTCTCTGCAATTAAGACTGCAATTAATAAAAAAATAAAAATCATTCCTTGTTCTTGACTCAAGTATAAATCAGGTGACTATTCACCTGCCTGCAGTTTAGTCTGTTCAATATCTGTTAAGACACAGGATATCGAAGCATACAAACTGTTGAGTACTTCCAAAATTTCCTAGATAGAAGTAGATGAACAGTACTGCAAGTACACGCTGACCTCCTCCTCCCATCCCACCTAAACTCTAAGTAAAAGACACTTAGGTCCTCCAGTCTTGAAATACCTAACCAGCTCTAACTGACAGGAACTTCTCTGAAGGAAGAACAGGAAAAAGTTCACTACCTCCATCAAAAGAATAAAGTTGGGAAGCACAACGGTATTTTGGAACTTGCAAAGGTCACTTTGTAAATAATGACTATCTGTCCTTGAACATAACCTTCTGAGCGTGCACTGATGCTCCAAGGCAAACTACATTTTAACATCCATAGCACATTTTTTGAAGGAAAATCATCCTAACTTATAGGAAATATTCTTTTTTGTTTTAAGGGGGAAAAAAAGGGGCGTACGACTGTCTAACAGCACCTGACACGTAGACCGGGCATGGTGGAAGGAAGACAAGCTCTGAAAGTTCCCAGCAAACGGAGGAGCTCAGCACAGCCCGTGTGCTCGGCGCACCACGCTGCTTCCTCCGGCTGCGCGGCCGGGGCTGTCAAGTGAAGGGGGGAAACGCTGCCCTCCTCCACTGAGGCAAACGGCAAAGTTCCCCTCGATGAGGCGAGTGTAAGCGACACAGTGCAGATCCCGGCCGCTGCCAAAGGGGGCAGGGGACGCGCCGTTACCTGCTGGGCGACCCAAGCGACGAGGGCTCTCGCCCGCCGACGGGTCCCGCATCACGGCGCTGAGGCAGACGAGGTCTGACCACCGCGGACGCCGGCCCGCCCGCAGGCCGCCCCTCCGCGCCCGCCAACGGCCGCCCCCCTCTCCCAGCCCCGCGCCCGGCCCCGGCCCCGGC
>VZSZ01004007.1:155528-177037 GCA_013398815.1 Ibidorhyncha struthersii
CTCCAGCTGGGCGGGCGCCGCTGGCCCCGAGTGGGCCGCAGCCCGGCGAGCCGCCCCCTCAGCGGAGCGCGGGCGCCCACCGCCAGCGCCGCTCTCCACGCCGCCATCTTCCCGGAAGCCGCCGTGGCGCCGCCGACATCGAACCGGCCCCGCTGCCGCCGGCCGCGGGGCACCGCGGGGCGCATGCGCAGAGCCGGGCTCGAGGCGTCAGGGCCGCTCGCTGCTGCCCGCTCGCCCGGCGGGGCGCGGGTGGCTCTGTCCCGTCGGGATCGTGCTGTCCCCTGCGAGAGCGCAGCGGGAGGGAAGCGACCCGCAAACCGGAGGGGACGGTCCTGGCAGAGAGGTAACGCAGGGGCTCACAGCAGTGACCGGCGCCGCGGGGCCGCCTTCCCGTCGTGGAAACGCGCCCGGCTCCCGGCGCCGGGCCGGGCAGTCCCCTCAGGGGTGAGGGGAGGCGGCAGGGCCGCCGCTTCAAGCTGAAACCAGCTCCAATGGAGGGACCGGTCGGCGGGCAGAGGCCCTGCGCGGCCGGCCCGGGCCTCTGGGGGCTGTAGCTACCCCGGGCCCTCCCCCGGGAAGGGGAGACGGCCTGGCCGAGGATGGGGCTCGCCCGGCGGGTTCATGGTGGAGAGGGAAGGCGGTGGCAGCGGTCAGGCGTGTTGTTTGTGTCAGGGAAGGGACCGCCTTGCCTGTGCGGTAGGGAGTGAAGAGCGGCGACGCTTGTAACGGCCCGAGGGTGCCCCTCGCTGAGCTCAGCTCCACGTTGTTCGCTGGTGCGACTCTTCTTCCAGAGGTTTAGGCAGCTGCTGAGTACACGAAGAGCAATGGGTCATGAACTGGGTTTGAAACCCCCTCGGGAAGCCCACGTAGGGAGCGAGGCAGGTTTGGTGAGCTTGCACTAGCTGGGCCGGCCGGGCGCCATGTGCCGTGCAGGTGGGGGTCTTCTAAGTGTTGGAGACGTTGTGTGCGGATGCATCGCTCTGTGCGTGCTCCAGACGAGAAACAATAAAAGCATGAATAAGTTTAGAACATCCTTTTCAAAGGCGGAGTAGAGTTTCTCATGAAATACAGATGACAGAAGATACTGGTTACAGAAGCTCATGGCAGAGGTAATAGCTCAAAAGCATTACTGGTTGACCTGACCAGCAATAATCTGGTTTCAAAAGACTGCTGTTCACTGCAAATGCTTCAAAGTGCTTTTTCGTCCCCTACCATAGTTTTAACAAAGCTCTCTAGGCCTTGGTTAGATTGAGTTAGTTGATCACACTCAAACAGTAGTTGGTTGATCACGTTCAGACATTGAGCCGTCTGGGAATTAATGATATGGTCACATGAAGTAAAGCGGAGAGGAAGCTAAATGTCATTTGTAGGTTGACAGTGCCAGTGTCCATTTCAGAGTAGTTCACCTAGTGGCTCCATGTGAATGTGCGAAAAGACTGGGGAGACAACTGCGGCATGCAGTTTCCCATTATTTTGGTCTTTGGTTAAAGGCCTTCAGAAAGTACTCAGCCCATTTTGGCAAACTGTCCCCTTCACCTGTTTCTGATACAACAGCCAGTACTGTGTTGTCAACATTACAGATGCTGTGGTCCAGGCTCTGAAACATGGAAATGTCTTTTTGCCCTCTATCCACTGACAAACGGTGATCATCCATCAGTGCCACTAAAGTAATTCTTGTTCACTTTCCTTCCCTGACCTGAATTTGGAGTCATGAATTCAGTTTCATAGACGATAATTTGGGTCATCTAACTAATGGCATCTCAGAATTTATCCAGTCTTCCATTAGCATGTGTTGTACACTGAGTGTCATTCTGTGAAGTGTTTGGGACATCTTCAGGAATGTGCCACCTGAGTCCTTAGCAGGATACAAACCCTTCAAAAACACCTCCTCTGGAGAACACAAATGGCTGCTCATTGCAAAATCACCCGAGAGTGCAACATGCAGGGTGAATGGTTTCCATCTCCACAGACTAATGTATGCTGGAAAATCTTTTTCCTATCCCCAGAGACCTAGAAAGTAACTCATACAGGAAAATCCTTTCTAATCCCCAGATACTGTAAAACATAGCAGCAAAATCCCTCCATCGTCACACACAAACACACACTGCAAAATCCCACTTCCGCTGTAGAGATGTAAAACTTGCAGCAAATTCTTGTCTATTTCTACTTCCCTCTAGACAGACAAAATATTTTCCGCCCCAGTCTTATAGTTTGACACAGAATATTTGCACAAACACCTTAAGAGTACTTCCCTTTCTGTGCCAGCCAATAACAAGCACTTCATGAATGCTGGCAACATCCCAGAAACATTGTAAAGGATGGCTGAGAGATTTGAATTCTAAATGCCAGATCCCTTGATGTTGAACACACAACCACAACACAGGTAAGCAGGTTTAGTTCAGCGCGCTGCCAGGCATTTTCAGTTTTTCTTTGAGTAAGAATAAATAAGTAGGTCATTTGTCTTTCCTCAGGTGACATTCCTGACTGGAACAGATACAACTGCATTGTGAATGGAGAACTATTCTCATATGACTGCATGCACGCAATGCTGATGGGGAAGTTAAGTGTCCTTAGCTACCACCCCTTCTCTCCCTGCCGTGAATTCACCCTGTGTATGCAGTGCGCAGGAGTGCAAAGCTACTGCTGTGCTAATGTGGCTTACGCCTGTGTTACGATAACTAGGTTGGTATGTTTGTGGGTGCTAGAATGAGTGCCCAAGTAGCTAGAAAACCCTTGGCTATTAAGACATAGTCCTGTTTCATCTCACGCAATATCACTGCAGGTAATTTATGACAGAAAGCAAAGATCGCTGTAGTCTAGAGAAATGACACGGACAGTCTGGTAAATATAACAGGAGTTTCATCAGAAAAAAATGAGCTACATTGTGACAAAGGTCATCAATTTCTATGCCCTGGGGCACTAAAATGTTAGTTCAGAGGCTCCCTTTCCCATCCTGCACAGTTTGCTCTTCCTTGGCTCTTGTAAGCAGAAATCCTTACATTTAGCAAGCTGACCTACCTGCTTTTTTAAGAAGTGCTTTCTACATGTTGACTTCAGACTTTGTTCTAGAGATGTTTGCATTGCTGAAAACTTGCAAAGGCAAATGAAAAGCCTAATAAAATATTTTCTTATATGTTTAAGAATGTAATTTTCCTGTAAGATGCAATGTTCCACTGAATTGTTACATAAAAATACTCAAACGCAGTCTTTTTTTTGTTAGGCGTAATGAACATCATGTGAAGTCACATCAAAAGACGGAAACATACTACCTTGACATAAAACTCTTCTGACTCTTGTGATTCTTAGGAAATCACGTTTGGCAGAAACTTCAGTTCTTCCAAGTTTTGTTACAAAGTCAAAAGCAAAAATTAAAAATACCAAGTAAACCCACAGCTCCACATGCCTGAAGGTCCACTTCAACGTCTCAGTGTCTTCTAAGAGCGTTAGGCCAAGTTCCAACAGGGATTCACTCTCTGCTAGAACTCCAATCCCCTCAAGAGCATTAGGCTTAGTGCCAGCATTCATTTACTCTTGTAGCAGCTTAAATTAACTCCTGTTACATTAAATCTAAACCCTTTCCAACTATTTTAGATAGAATAAGAGTTGAGAGATGGGTTCAGTCATCCAGTCTGAGGGCCACCCATGATGCCAGTCTGTCTTTCGGGACTTCAAATGCTGCATAAACTGGATTGCAGAAGGTGACGACCAGCCAGTAGTGAATTGAGAGAGGGGCTGGCAAGCCACTTTTTATATACATGACTCCATTTCACGAGACATAGCATGGGCATGGTCTGACTTATTTACCATATGCATGTTTGACAGTAAGCTCCAACTAAATGTAAGATTTTAGCACGTGCTAACAATGTTTCGGATACTTTCCTGGAGAAGGTGAACAGACAAGCTAATTGAAAGACAGGGAATATCACTGCTTGGTTTTGTAGCTGAAGAAATGGACCATAGATAAAATTCTACCCGAAGTCAGACAGGAGACTGAAACAGGTCTCACAAACCCAGGTCTTCTGTAGCCCCTTCAAAATTACACTGGTCCTCTGAAGAATATCACCTGTATTCTACTCCAAGAGGTGTGAGAGCAATCTCTCTGCCTATGATTACAAGGAAAACACTCTGAAGCAGATAAGGATATAAACACAAGGAAGACAAGTTCTGTTAAAAGTGATAAAACAAAATAATCCTAGCGCACTTTGAAAACTACAGGGTGATTGGATAAAACTGGACAGTCGTTAAAGATGGTCATCTGAGACCTTGATCTCTATCCAGAGTCTCAAAGGTCCTGTACCAGGGATGTTCATGGTGAAGGTTGGGAGTTGCCTTCAGGGATTTCCAAAGCTGCTTTGTATGCTAGAGAGACTATTTATTATTCATAGAATCATAGAATAGTTTGGGTTGGAAGGGACCTTTAAAGGTCATCTAGTCCAACCCTCCCTGCAATGAGCAGGGACATCTTCAACTAGATCAGGTTGCTCAGAGCCCTATCCAACCTGACCTTGAATATTTCCGTAATTTCTACCCATTCCTCTTCCACAAGAAAAAAAAACAAACAACAAACAGATGAGAGATCAGTTTCAAGGAAGCTGAAATACCTTCTTCTGATGAAGCCTTAGGATGACAATGTGCTGTTAGTTTACAGAAAGCCCAGTTATTTTACAGGCTTTGGAGATAATGGAAATGGAACTAATTACCAGACAGTCAACGTTCATCCACTAGTAAGACTGAAAATAAATGTGAACATTTTGGGGCTAGATAACACCGTTCAGCTCATAAATAACAGTTCACAGCAATCTTTGCATTTAGGACCTAGGCCATAAATATAGCTTATCTTCAAATATTTTCAGCTTGCTACAGTCACTTGAAAGCTTATCATGATAGAGTCCATTTAAAAGGAAAAGAATTAAAATTTATCTAAGATATGTGTCCCCAAATACCTCTCATAGCATTAATTTATATTGACCTTTCTAACACACCAACTGTCCTCCCACACTGTTCCTATGCTGAAAAACACCTTGCTGGCATATGTAACAAGTTCCCTCAAACTTCAGAAGAATTACTTTTTTAAGTCAAGTTGAAAAATCAGAGAAGAAAGTTGAAAGCAAAATTCTTACTTTAAAAAAAAAATAATTTGAGAATTGAAGATACTAGTAATGTAATTGGAAAGATTTTAAAATATAGTTTCTAAGTTGGCAGTGACCTTTTTGTGATAAGTAATTGATTCATGAAAGAAACAGTATGCAGACTGTTGAAATACTGCTTTTATGTGAATAAAAAAGTGCAGGTCAAAACTGATACTCTTGTGAAGGAACATGCATTTTTTTTAATTTGAAAAATATATTTGTTATGGCTCTTCAAGTTAGGCTGTAGGTCTCAATTCTGTGAAGAGTTACGTATATTATGCCTAATTTTAAGCATTTTGAAAAGTTCTGTGGTCTGAAGCAAGACTACTACTGCATAAAATTAACTGTATACGCAGATCTTTGAAGACTGGGGACTTGCTATTCCATGAGAACTGTGGTTCAACTGCTGTTTTATCTTTTAATGATAAGATCCCATGGCACTTTTGCAACAATAATAGAGATCCCATGGTCCCCTGAAAACATTTTAAGTAATGGAATTGCATTATGTGCTTTAGTGGTTAATATTTTCCTCATGGTTCCAGCTGAATAAGTGATACTTCATGCTTCTTCCCTTCCAAACATTCTCTGTAATGTTACTAGCACTAGCTTTTTAGCTAGAGCTGTATCTAAGTGAAATCCTATCATTTTGACTTTTTACCTATATTTTTATATACATACATATACATTTTTATATGTATTTTGCCTATAATATATTAATTGTAGGATTTCCTGAAAATTTATTACTACCTTACTGTATTTCAGGGAGTGTTTCTTCTCTTTTCTTTCATTCTCTGAAATCAGTGTGAGCATTGCCATCAATTTTAATTATACCAGTATTTCATCCTTGGTTTTATAGGAAGAGTTGGCAGCAATACCTATAGTTAAGGTTGCCTAACACTTTCCACCGTATAGATTCTGGACTTAAAAAGAGAGAGGGATAGAAATTGTACATAAGGGTACAATAAAACAAGTCAAGATCAGCAAAGTTAAATTTATCTGTGTTACCTGAAAAAACAGAAGGATTTATTAGGGGCTCAGACTCTGTATTTTTAAATGCAATGTGACTAATATAGTTTTAAATAATTATTGTTATGTAGTTCAAAAAATACAATAAAGATGGCAAAGACATTACTTCATAGTATTACTACAGAAACAAATATAGAATTATCAGTATTTTAACCTGTAAAATATTTTTAAAATATATGTTTTCTGGAAATGTTGAAGTAGAAGCAGCATTGTATACCTTCTTCTTGTTTCTCTTCCCAGACTGCTGTCTGAAGCTACTATTAGTAATACTTTGTAGTACTACCATGATTTATTAATGAAAGCTATCTTAAATTATAACATCTTTAATACTGCTGAAGACGGTGAAGTGTATATAATTATTTCTTTGAAAAAGAAAGGAATTGTAAAACTCTAAATTACTGTTTTCTGTAATGTATTCCATTATTTTAAGTAGTGTTTACTTCTTTTGCTCAGAATACCATTTATGATCTTTGATTGCACCTAATTTTGTATAAGCAGGAGCAGACACAATTATTTTCCAGATATGTGTTTAGTTGTTTAGTAACTAAAATTAGTATAGGGTCTGATCTAAGCTAATAGCATGAGTGTGTGGTAGACACATACCTTCACTATAAAAGGTCCTGCAATCCTTGCATAAAAAAGTTGAAAGTCCTAATGCAAAGTTCATTGTGGTCAGCAGAGTCTTTCTGTTTCCACTGATGTCTGCATTTGGATCTTACAGGGTTGAAAAACAGCTATTTGTGTAAATATTGTGGGCAGTCTTGGTATATTTGCTAGTGAGGAGTTCCTTAGTCTGTAGCTACATGAAAAGGGACTGTTGGAACCACTCACAAAGGCATAGTAATAATGGCACTAATAAAAATTGCCAAAGAAACTGTGGACAAAGCTGCTCGTTGGGGAACAGTCCCCACTTGGCACCATTCAGGCAGGAGCTGTTGGGTGAGTACACCCAGAGAGGAATTCCAGTCCATTACAGGACCCTCCTCTAGAAAAGAGAAGGGTCTCAAGGGAACTTGAGGGAGTCGGTACGCTGCAATATCTGAATAGCATGTGTCCAAGCAGGCATAAGGTATACCAAGAGCAGAAAGTCAAGATACAGAGACTTGCTTGTGCTCACAAGGCTTACGGGTTCTCCTGTTCACATGGCATTCATGGCACCTATGGGTCTTCATGTTCACACGGCTTACGTATGGCCTCTCTGTATCTGGTCCATAGTGGAGAGATTCAGTTGGAGCAGTCCAGAGCACAGCCAGGGTACTTGTATGGTGCTGGTTCCGGTCCCTGAGTTCAGCCTCGCTCTGTCTTTTATGCAGCACAAAAGATGTAACCCTACAGTATTGGTCAGGATCTACAGCAAATCAGCCGTAACTTAATTTCTGAGGAAAGGGGACTAGTGAGAGTAAACCATGTGTAATAGAGGTTTGTGCAGAATGGCAAGGGTATGTAAGACATGGCTAGGATTCATCTGGCTAAAAATAAATGTCTACATAGAGGTGTCTGCACCTGAATTAATTGCCTTACACTCTTGTTACAGTCAATGGGGAGGAGTATGCATCTCTGCGTCGTGATTCATCTCATCCTAAGATAGATGTTTAAAGTGGCTCAGATGAACCTCTACCAAAGAAATACCCATTTCACTCTTCCTGGCTGTAAGGGGAACTGAGATGATTTTAGTTCAGCAGTTAATATCTACATTTTAAGTTGCTTTTATTTACTGCTTACTGTTGCTACAGAGATTCTTGAGAAAGAACTCTTGCAGATCTGGATACCAAACTTGTTGGGCACATACGCTGTCAGGGTTGACAGCAAAGGAGGTAGTCAGACACGGTTTGATTACGGGGTGCCACCCTGATGACAGGTGGAAGCACGGATGTCTTCCTTCAAGGTGCAGCTGAGGGAAGAATGTCTTATTGCTGTTGCGTGTGAGAAGTTGTGATACCCTACCTAAGTACTAACTTGTTACTAGGCTTATGAACATCTGCATTTGGGAACATTGGAATTTATGTCTCTTTTGTGTCTTGCCTTGTGTGAAAAATACGCATATCCTCTCTCAGTTCAAACATCACTCCTACCATCTGCTACAGAGAGAGCTCAGAGAGAGCTCTCAAAGGCAGATGGTCCAGTGTTGCAGAGGATACCTGCCTACTTCCCTGCAGTAGTTGAAGACACTTGAAGGCTAACCATGCTAGGCTGCCCCTAAGCTTAGCTGGGTGGGGCTCTGTGAGTAGGGAGAGGGCAACTGATGAAAGCAAGCTGTTTATTGTTCTCCACAGCAGCAAGAAAGACTGCCATTTTGACTCACAGGACCTGAGGTCAGCCTGCAGCCTTCCACTCCATAAGCTCCAGGAAGCTGAGGCAGCAGTGGAGGACGGAGGACCAGCAGAGCCTGTAGACCACCTGCTGGAAACCAGGGACCATCCATGGTGTGATCTTACCCCAAATCTACCCGTGACATCTGTCTGTTACACCTGATAACATCCTGGCACCAAAAAGAGTCCACTACTCTTACCAGACCTGGATGGATGAAGTGGAAGGCAAGTTTGAGGGATAAGTATTGCATTTTTATATTGAATAAATTGTAGGTTAGCAGTTGCTGTTGTAGACTAAGGAGGATCTAAATGACTTAAGGCCTATGTAATCTGTGTCTGTTCTCTTTTTAGTCTACTCTGCTCCTTAATCTCTTTTTATATAATCTCTATTTTATTATAAGTCATATTGCATGTATTCAGCAACGAGGTTTACTTGCTCATCACCAGAAACTCAAATACTGCTGGTGGTTGTGGACGTACCAGACTCCCTGCAGGGAGAGCAACAGGGGACTCTGCTACTCTGAAGGGTTAGGGTACCTCATCGCAAACTAGGTATTACAGTATCTGTGGGGGGTCACTAGAGGTTGATTGCCTTCTTTTGGTACCACGAAGCACAGTAGGCTGAAATGACTTGCCTAAGATCTTAAAGCAAGGTGCTGACACAGCTGGAAATAATCCCTGAAGGCAAATGCTATTTGTAACATATTTTCTGCATTATTTGGATGGTTTCCAGTTGATTATTGCAAATTTTTTTAAAAATAAAATTTCTGCATTAATGAACTTTTGGGTTATACGTTTGATTTTAAATCCAAGGATGTCCTTGTCTGTCTTACCTACTCATCTACTGTCTTACATCCGCCTTACATGTAATTTTTCAATTTTCCTAGCTATAAGTCTACTGATTCTGACTTGTTGTAACTTACATTCTGAAGAGACAGGACTGACTATGGTCCAATAAAAACAAGTAACAAGCAGGTGTAAGAAAGCCATGGCTAAAGCATGGTGGGAACCTCTCCATTAACTTTATGACTTATTTAGTGCACTTTATTCTAGTTCCTTGGTATCTAAATGGCACAAGTTAAAAGTCCCTTATATTCCCTAAGACTCAGAGACAATTTCTAAGATTTTAATCTACTTGAAGTCACTGGCAAAACTATTCTGGACTTCGGTCCAGAACTTATCTCTTGTAGTTCTACATACACTTGATAGCCTAAAACTTAACCCGCCTTATTCATCATCTTTGTTTTTCCCCTAGCCTTTGAAAGAGCTTAGCCAGAACAAATAGTGAATGTCCTGCAGAAGTGGGTTTAGATTCCATAAAGTTATTCTCTCCTTTCTGCAAAAATGATGTCATTGTGTCATGATCTGAATCATGTTTTGACCCCAAACTAGCAAAACCCCAGATCATTACATAATAGCATTAAAAAAAAAAAATGCAATTGACTCTTAAGGATTATGGTAAGCATTTTAATTAGTTAGAATTTCTTTTGGTAACTTAGTTTTTTCAAAGCTGTAAACTTGTTCATTATCCAGCATGCCGCATATCTGGTTAATGTGCATGTCCACAAGTAATAAATATTATGGATATCATGCAGACAAGCCAAAGTTTCTAACACTTCTTAAACGTCAGCTAGTCTTCAAAACTCAGAAGAAAGGTTACGGGTGTCTGGATATTTAACAAAATAACTTTTAAGGAAGAGAAGATAATTGGGTAAGATAGATCCATTCACATTTCCTGCATCTACCTTCTGAAGTAATTCAGGAACTAGCCCAAGTAAGCACTGAATTTTTTCCAGGTATTTCAGGTATCTTTGAAAACTCATGGAGGATAGATAAGACAGCAGAGGACTGGAAAAGGGAAACAACAGCTTTTAGAAAAAGAGATAGAAGAGAATCCAAGGTAGCCAGGTAGCCTAACTAACTAACTACCACCCCTGGATTCTGGAACAAATTACTAAATAAGCTGTTTCTAAAGGCCTAGAGCACGATAAGGCGATAAAAATTTGCTGACATGCCTCTGTCAAGAATGTATCATGTCAAACCAAACTGATTTTCTTCTTCAATATATTGTCTAGTAGATACAGCTGAAGCAGGAAAAATGACTTGCAGATTTCAATAAGGCTTCTGACTCTGTTCACTGTTGTTTTTTATATGTAACTAAAGAAGTACAGCCTAGATGAAATCACTAGAAGGCAAGGATGGATGTGGGCAACTGATCAAAAAATACTGCGTTGGAAAAGTGGTTATTGGTGTCTTACAGTCAATTTGAGATGGCATTTCATGTAGGCTTTAGGAATTTGGGGACAGTTCTCTTCAATGTGATGGGATGAATGACTAGACTATGCGCTGCTAAATTTCAAAATTTATGTTAAGCTGGAAGAAGTTGGAAATACGCTGGAAAAAAAGGATCAGAATGGTAAAATGATCCTTCCAAGTTGCAGACACGGCTTAAAATCAACAAGTGCAATAAATACAGGTTCTTATGCTGATGAAGGAGGAATCAAGTGCACAAAAGCATAACAGACAAAAAAAAAAGAACCACACAACAAAACCCCAGATGGGACAGGAAGACTGCAAAGAAGACTTCATAGATCTGAAGAGACTACAAACTAAATAAGATCTGTAAATGCGATCATGTGACCTAAAGCCAGTTCTGGTGTATGTACTGTTGGGGAGATACAAATGATAGAACAGCTCGGAACCTTGAAAGATGATCTAGTCCAGCCTTTCATAGGAAAGGAAGCCTAGATGAGATGCTTTCCAGAGGCCTCAACTGGTTTACTGTATCCAGTTTGGGCCATTAAACTTTAAGAAAATATAAATAGAAGTAAGTTCAGCAACAGTGTGACTGAGTGTAACAGTATAAGACAAGAGGAAAAACTGCAATTTAGTTTAGTCTAGATAGCGGAAAATGGAAGAGGGAAGTGCTGACATCTCCCAGTATGGAAAAGACTTTTCTAAGAGGAATAGTGATCAGTTGTTCTTCACTGGCCATTTAGGGAAAAGCAATGAGAATCAGCTTAATTTCCAGATTAGAAAAGTCCTTTTCCTTATGAATATAGGGAAGCAGTGGAACAAGCTGTGTAGGAGGACTGCAGAATACTCTTCATGGGATATTATTTCTGGACAAATAAAGTAACTATCTCTTGGGACTGTTCTTTACATATTTCACTCTGCCCCAGTGCTGTAGTTTGAGAAAGCGATCTCTTGAGATTCCTCCAGCCCGAAGTTTCTGCGATTCTATGAAATCTGTACATAGATGTGCAAATTATATAAAATGGATATTTAAAGATTTCTTTCCCTGTGAAAATGGAATGGGAAAATTCTGGATGATAAAGTCTAGCCCTTAGTTTAATTTCTTATATTAAGTCTTGAAGTATGAAGATTATAATATCTGGTTTTTCTGTTGCTAGATACAGTTGATTTTTTTTTTAATTTATCTCAAGCTTTCTGTCTAAATGGCATAAATAAAAAGTTGCTCCTTCTAGATGTGCTGTAAGTAATTCCAGAACATCCATAAACAGAAGTGATGCAGCTTGGTTCAGGTGACTGAGTTCTGGGCCAAAGGACAAGAATGCCATTATTTGTACTTTACATTTCGACTGGTTTCTCTGAGTCCTTTAATGTGTCATTAAAGTCATCTGCCCTGCCTTCTCCTATGAGTTATAATATTGATACTGTACGATACGCAACCTTATTGTCATATAGGTAATAATATTATGTGTTAGGCTTACGAATACGAAATCAGGGTTTACTGTCAACCACATCTTTCATTCTAGCAAATCAGAAAAATGGTAAGATGTTTACTCACAAAAGGTATCTTGCCTGTTTTTTCCGTACTTGATATTACCATGGCAGTTATGAAAGTAGAAATTACTGAAATTGTTTTACACAAAAACAGAGACTCTGCAAGAGAAAATTCAGTGTAATTTGGAACACTTTGTAGTCTTCAGAATCAGCCACATTTTCCCCGCCACCCAAATTATTTTAAATTGTAAGTAGTTTTGCAAAGCTGTTAGCATCATTTTCTCAGCTCACCCAAATATTTTTTTGCAAGGTATATTATCTATGATGAATCACAACATCTTTTATTGAAATAGTTATGAGCATTAAAGCTGTCAGGTATAATTTGCAGCTTTTTCTCCTTTATATTCAGCACTCTTTCTGAAAATAAGCTAATTTAATAACTAGGGAATCTAAGTTACAATCAAATTTATTATATTTACCAGACCTGAATTTCAAATGAGATACCATTAAAATGTAGTTGAAGAGGAAAGAGCAGAACTGCCAGTGGGCATTGAATAAGCAGCCTGAAAAATGTCTAATAATGCTGTGATCAAGAATGTTATGATGATGAGAGAAAGAGGAAGAGGAATTCTGTTTGTCTTTCTCTGTATCTTTTACATGTGCAAGCTGAAATGAAGGCTAGAACCTCAGCCCAAAGCTTCAGTTGAGGGGAAAGAGTGTCCTCCTCTTAGATTTTTCCGTGACTTACAGTATGCCTTTGTAACCTAGCACTGCAATTCTGCCTACAAATCTCTAAATTACTGCTAGAGCAGTAGATGCTGTTATTTATGTGCATATGTGAGCACTTGCCACTGTACACTGTGTACCAGATGTCACCCCATGAGTTCTGCATCCACAGAATTTCTGCTGAATTCTGGGTGAGGTTTGTGCTTGGAAGGCTTCTGGATCAAAGTTTTCATGTCAGAAAGAACTCAATAAAAGGCCTGCTCAAAAACAAACAAAAAAAACCCAATAAAAAGCAGTCTTTTCCTTTTCCTGTTGCTGACATTAGTCTCCTCTGAGTCTCAGTCTCCCAACCCCCTTAACCAAGTCTGTGACATAGATCATATTTTATTTACGGACATATGTTAATGCAGCCAGTTATTCTGTGATCACATTAGTTGCATTTGTTCTGTGGAGATTTTAATCCCAAAAGGTACTGCCAGCTTTTGTGTACGCAATTTAAGGTTAAGTGGAGTTTTTGTTTTTCCCAAGGACTTCTGCTGACTTTCATATCTTTAAAATCTGAAGCTGTGGTTCTCTTTGATTTATTGTCTGTACTAAAACTAGCAAAGGGGTTAAACAAGAATAAAAAAGCAGTATTCCAGAGAACCAGGATACCATAAAATATTTCTTTCCTGAAGGTACGTTGCCACCTAGCAAAAACTGAGAATAATGGCCATACAAATAGAAAAAAAGAAAATCCAAAAGGCCTAGGAAATTTTGCTTGATTTTGAAAAGCTTAATTGAAGAAAGAGCTTGAGATTTGAGCATTCCTATTGAGCTCTTTGCACGAAGGGGATTGTCTCTGTATGGATGTGGCACATCACCAGCAGGGCAGAGTAGGTCAGCTGTTCACCTGGCTCTGCTGTAGCTTTAACCCTCCACAGCTGAGAATATTCCCATCAGAAGAGGGAGGAGGAGGAGATCTCCTTCTGGCGTTTCAGGAGATGTGTATGCTACAATGCAGAGCCCTTGGTTCTGAAGGTAGCCTTGACAAAGAGGCTATGGCGCAGGGGCCGTAGCTGGTACGAAGATACAGGGTCTTGCTATAGAATGCCATATTCTTTTAGTCTCTGTTTTACACACATAGTCCTTTGAGGAATCTCATAGTTTGAGGATGACAAATTTGATAAGAAAAATGGAAGAGGATCAGATTGTTACACGAGAAGAACTAAATGAACTTTTAGTAGAAGGGTAGGAATGAGGTGAAATGTTGTAATACCCAGTGCAAGATCACTTGGTATAATTATTAAGGGCAAAATATTAGAATTCCTGCTTTAAATGCTCAGTGATTAAGAGCTTGAGGACTCCGTACATGAATATTTCTTGCTCCAGTCATCAAACAGCCACACCAAAGCATGACTAAGATGAAAGGCAGGGCTGTGGTGGATTGTGGAGCTGATGAGATAGCTCCATACTAGGAGCAGAACTGGAGATGAAATCAAAGATGACTGAATTGAGTTGACTGCACCTTCCTGAAAAGGTAAAGAAGCAGAGAAGGGCAAGAACCTTTCAATAATTATAAGAAATCAGAGGGAAGAAACAAAACCCAGAAGACAAGATGTGAAAACAGCTCACATGACATTGCAATCTTAAAGCTTGTGCTGTCAGCAAAAAAGGGATTGGATGAATTTCTGCAGACTCAACAGTAATTGCCATGCGGCAGCAGTTAGTACTACTGAAATGCTGGAACTGATGGGAACCAACTAGGCTGTACTGACTGGGAACAGATGTCTTCAGAAGAGCATGAGACAGCATTCTCCAATGTGACAGAAATCCCTGCCTTGTCAGTCTAAACTGATGGTTTGTTTTGTGGACTGCAACATATATTTCTCATTAGATAGGAATTTTAGCTTTTCCCTTCTTTTTCAGTAGATACCTCAGTGAAGCTGGAACAGTCTTTTTTGTAAACTCAGCTTAATGGGCATTCATTCTCAGCAGTTATGTATGTTCTAAATACCAGCATTAGGACTAGCAGAGGTGCCTGCATTTGTGAATATATTCGAACAGGAGTGCAATATCAGAAACAGTTCCTCGCCAGCTCAGTGTTAATTCATGTTTTGTCATGATCTAGGCATAACTGACCTTGAGTTGAGCTGTTTATATTCCCCTTTGGAGTAAGACTGGAAATTGGTTAAGCTCATGGAGTTCTATACCATCGAGCACTTGCAACTGGAGGCACTTGTGTGAAGCTTCTTTCCAGGAGGTTTGAGGTTGCTGCCTTAATATTTGCCCAGTGGACAGATGTAGGATTTGAATTTGCAGCCTGCCAAGGGTGGTTGGAGTCGTGAGGGTCAAAAGCACCCACATTCAGCCCATCAGAAGAGTCCCTGAACATGCAATAGCTCCGAGCTCTATGCCTGTGCTGTCCATCTAAAGTGAGGGAGAGGAGGCAGGCTGCTCTGTGTTTAATAGGGAAAGGAGCAAAGACTGTGATCTCTGTGTTAAATGCTGTTTAAAAGATGAAACAAAAAAAGTCATTTTACAACCTTCTACTCAGAGGTAGCTTATCTAAGGATTACTCTTGAAAGGAATTGCTAGTAAGGTCAGGCTGGAAGGCCAGTTACAGGCAGAATTTAGTATGAAACTAATGTTCTTTGTCTTGTGGTGTCCATTGCGTACAGGCTTGCTGCTGCCTTGTTCCCTGCACCAGCTTTTCTTCTCAGTTTGCTTAAGAAGAATCATGTGAATAAAAAGGTACCAAGAACAAAAAAGTACCATGCTTATCAGCCTTCTTGGCAGCTCATGTCTGTTCTCCATAACGTGGCAGGACTACCCCAGTGACTACCCAAATACTATAAAGCAAAGATCATCGCTGTATATCCTCTGAAACAGGAAACCTTTAGTGATTTCTGTATATCACATGAAATAGGACACCTTTAGTGCTTCAGACTTGGTTGACATAATTTTCAGAAGTGCTTCACATGTGAAAAAAATGCCACGGATTAATGAAAGTGTAATCTCACTACAGAAAGGTGAGGCAAGGAATTTAAAACAGTGGGAGCTTAAAATCAGGCACTGAAATCCTTATCCTTATTTGGGACATAAGTAAGTAAATAGTTAAAGATCTTGAAGAGATCTTAGTGGACCTAATTTTCTGTATGTACTTTCTGAAGTTCACTTATTGAGCACTCATATGAGGCATCCTCAGAGTTTTTGAACATAATTGCCCCAAAAGAGACACCAAAGAGCAGTTCTGAGAATCTTAGCCTTTCAGTCTTAATTTAGGCTCTGCTTTTTGAGTATTTGCCCTTGGCCTTATAAAACGCGTACTTTCAAATAATTTCAGTAATGGAAGTTATTTGATTCTCTGTTCCTGAGGAGAGACTCCACTTGTAAAACATCCTTATAAATGACCGACTCTCTTCAAGCGTATTACCAGTATGCTGTTATTTTTCAAGTGTGGCATTTGTGTGTCTTGCAGATTTATTTTTACCTTTCAGAAATGCTAAGAAATAAGCTTCATTCTCACTGTTACGTTAATAGACAACTCTAATGCCTCAACTTTTTAATAGCTTTGGAATGCAATAAATTTGAAATATTTGATGGACTCTGCGTTATACAGACTTTGCTTACACCCAAGGGAAATTGCAAATATAATAATAGCTACAAGATTCGCTCTTGTTGTCTGAATACTGTACAAAGATGTTAAAAATGACTAGACAAAAAATTATGAAAGCAGCATATGACTCAAATTATAAATAAAATATGGGGACTACTGGACCAAAATCTGCGTACGGGAAAAACTTAGTGACAGCCAAATCTACAGAGAGGATTATTCAAGAACATTTACTAAGGACTCAGTCCTCATGCTTTTACAGTTGGGAGTCAAGTATTTTGAGCAGCTGGACTGCAAACAATCTTTCCAGAAATCCGTAAATGTTTAAGCAGTTCTTAGATCTTTTACTCATTTCCGTGCGCTTTGGTTTCATCTGTCCTTCTATAGTGACTTCCACAGTTTTCCATAATTATGGAAGCTGTGGCCAAGAATGGTCCACAAATTCTGAGGGTTTGCAATGAAGAACTGTAAGAGGGTTTTTTTTACCTGAGGGAATAAAAGACCTAAATGTGCTTATCTTCTGTTCATATCAATTGTCAAAGCTCCAGCAACGGAGTGGTGCTGTGACAGTTTACCAAGCTGAGAATATGCTCCAGTTTTTTTGAGGATCTGGGTTTGCTCTGTCATCACCATTACCTCACTGGAAGAAACAACCAGAAAATACTCTAAAGAAGGGAGCAAGCTTACAAGCTCTGTGTCAGAGCTCTCCTTAGTAGCCCTCAGCAGGGCCGCAGAAGCAGGTTGGCAGATACAGAGCTGGAATGATCAGACGATTACAAGAATACAAGGTATGAATTCCAGAAAGTTCAAGCAAATTCCTTCTGCTTGTTCATATCAAGATTTATGCAAATAGCATAACATGAGGCTTGGCAAGATAATTTTCCTTCAGTTTTGCCATGTGTTTCTTCACAAGTCCATCCCCCATTAAAAAAAGCAGGATACCTAATACTAGAGGTCTGCCTGGTGTCTCAACATTTGCATGCGTAGTTCTGTTGGCTGCAGTGCTGCTGCAGTAAGGACAAGGTAGTCAGAGCCAATTTGTCTGTATCTGCAGAAGTGAGTTCTCAGTGCTTGGCTGTGCTATAAAGCCAGTCCCTGAGAATCCCTGATGGTAATTGTAATTCTCCTCCTCAAACCTAGAGCAATGTTTAAAGCGGAGGAAGCACAGGAACCTCCTGAACGGTTTCTTCCCCCATTGCCTGTCAGTGATTTCACTGCAATGCCTAGAAAAAGCAAAGCAGTTTAGACAGCATCTATTTCTGGTGTGAAAACCTAGTTGTGGATTCCCAGTGCTGATGCATTTTTCAGACCCTCTGGTGAATTTCTAAGCTCTCTTGGAATAACAGCTGCTGGGAGGGGACTGGAATCCCCACCGTGGATTTCAGGTTTGCAGACCTTGATGAAATCTCTAAACAACAGGGTGGGAAAGCTGTTATTTATCAAGAGCAGCTATGAAGGCAGAGAAGCAAACTCTTGTCAGTAAAGAGCTTTTCATCTCCTTGCCCTGTTTTTCTGAGAAACAAAGGGTAGGATATGGAAACTCAGTATGAATTTTGAGGGGTGGGGACACACGAGTAGAGACCCTTTTCTGTTCAGCTCCTCCGTAGGGAGGCATTCCGGGTAGGGATACGGATACAGCCTGGTACTTGGAGGTGTGTTGGCGATCCTGGTAAAAGCAGTGCCTTGAGAGCCAGAGGGAGGGAGGGAGAGTCACACCGAGGGCTGTGTAGTAGCTCAGAACCACTGTTGTTGGTTTCTTTTTCCTTTTCTTGAAAGCCTATGTTTCACATATTTTAAACCTAGAAGAGACCACTGTTACCGTTGGTTAACGGTACCCTGCGTAGCATCAAACATAGGTTGCAGCTGCGTATGGTGAAAATCTGAAGGAGAAAAACTCCTTATCTGAAACACCTTAGTAGTTGCTAGGTCACAGGCATTTCCAATTCTTCACCAGCACATGGGATAATATATAAAATTCTTCTGGTGGCTCACAACAGCATGTGAAAAGGTTTCACTGATGGCAATTTGTACAGTGCAGTCCCTTCTCTCCACCTTCACCTCGTCAGTATAGTAGTTCATTAGCAGTTGGCAGTGTTAGGACTATTGTCTGGCCACTGATGAAGGAGCACTGAATGCCTTAAGATGGTGAATACCATCAAACATAATGCATTTAATGGCATGTAATATTGCTGTTGTCTGCAGATCAGCGCTCCACCATCTTGACTGCCGCTGAATTTTCTACTAGGATCAAACTTAAACATTCTTAGTTGCACATAGCATTAGCACAGTTAGCCAAGCAATCAAGACTTGAGATAAGCTTGTGATATAGTCTCCATGGTAAAAACTATATTGACCAGAGATATATAATGGTCAACACCTGGATACTTCTCTGGTATACTACAAGTTCCATGATACGAAAGGTCCACTGCTTGCTGTATCTGTGATGATGGTCACATTGCAGATATTGTTAAGGAATTTAGCATCGATTGGTTCCACAAAACATTTGACATACTGTACACAAAACTTCAGTTCCTTGACCAGTTCCTGGAGAACTGACCTGACAATAAGCAAATAAAAGCATGTCCCTGGGATTCTTCTGGCTGAAATGGTTTTGATTATCTGCCTTGTGAGCTGCACATAAGACATCGCATGAGCCCTCTCACTGAGCCAGTTTTCTATCATATCTTAGTTTAGCTTGATTACCTAAGTTTCCAGTAATGTTTATAATGTTTATTGTCTCCTCAAGAGAAAGTAGGACCCTTGTACCCCCTGGGTGCCTGATGAGAGGCTACATAAACTGCAGCTCTTGAGTTTGGAGAGGAGAAGGCTGAGAGCAAAGAGTAAGGTTCACAAAATGATGAAGGGAATGGATAAGGTGAATGCACAACTATTATTCACCTGTTATTCAACAGTTACAGCACAAAGGTTAGGAGGTATTCAATTAAATTAATAGGAGATTGGTTTGACAGAAACTAAAGGCAGTATGCAGGGAAGTACCTTCTGACATCCCTAATCCAGTGATTGTGGTTGCTGCTGGGGAAGAACAAAGGGAACAGACTGCACAAAGTGGCCAGGAACACATGTAGTCCCTAAATGGTGTTTCCCACTGCCACTGTCCTAGAGAAGGTAGTGGTATAGCTGTGCCCAGGTCTGTTATAACCATGTTCTTATGTTAACTAGACAATCAAACAGATCAGACACCGTCTCTCAAATCCAAGAGACAGTGTGCATTTTCCACAACCTTCCACCCTCTCCAAAATGTAAAGCATTTCATTCTCATACTTTTGCCCCGTTCCTTTATAAACTTCTCCAGATTTGGCAAACAAAAATAGCTTAAACAGAAGATAGCAGTCCTTCACAGGGAAAGCCTTAGTAATCTTACAGCTCACCACAGAGAGCAGCTCCTTTCCTCCCTGTACAAGCAGGAAGGGTCTCTGGTCTTGCTGTGAAAGCAGGAAGTTCAGGAGAAACAAGCTGAGATTCTAGTCAGAGATGCTTTTGTCTTGGCCAGTCAAAAGGAAGACATTACTACATACCCAGGGTAATTACTTGAAGAAAATGGTTATATTATTTTCTGTCCCTTCACATCACTGAATTGGAGTGCAGTTACATACTGTTGAGTTATTGGTGAAATAGCAGCAGAATGATTAAGGAAATCAACAGGCAAAACCATGCAAAATATGTTAGTTATCAACAAAGTAATTGGATAGCATTTAAGCAAATGAAACAGACACAGGCATGCAAAATATTACAAAGGATTATAATAACTGTAGCAGAGAGCGGAGGTTTCCAAGTGACTACATTCCAAATGACCCAACTATATTCACTACCAGCAAACAGAGGACTTTCTCATCACTAGCATGCTTCAAGGAACCACAAGGAGAGGGGATGGTCACCCCAGAGGTATCAGGGTTTCCCAAAGAATGGGAAATTATAAATGAGAGTGATGGGAGGAAAGCTTTAGAGAGGAAGAAATCAAACTCAAATTCTGAATCCTGTTAGATGGCTAACAAACCATATCTCATAAAAAGGATAACTTTTAAGCCTGTTGTGGTTCAGTGGTTACAACAGCAGTCAGATCAACAGTGCAATATCTGATACTGAAAATCATTTTTAAAATGGGAAGAGAGCAAAAGTATAAAACTGATTTACAAAGTGGGGAAAAGTGATAAAGTCAAGCTGAAGACTACAGGAAGAAAGTCAGTCACTGACAGATTTAAAAAGAAATGCAAATTCTCTAAAACATATTTGTAAAGCAAGAATTCCTAGTGATGATGATGATGAATTCCTAGCGATGATTCCATCTTTTGTTAGATGGAGATAGTACATTTAAAATAATGTAGGAAAGGACAAACTTTTTGCTGATACGGATCTCGGAAGGAAGAAGATGATGGAGATGGCGATACTGAAATATCTTCTAATTCATTAGCAAAAAAGAAGCTAGTCAACTGAAAGAACTGGTCTTCCTACGGTATGCCAGAACACCCCACACGAGCACGGACCCCCTCCCGTCCCCAAGCACAGCCTCCAGCTCCATTTCCATCCCCACTCAGCCGTGGGCTCACTGCAGAGCTGCCTCCATCCAGGTCCTTGCGTGGCAGGGCCGGGCCTGGGGCACCCTTGTCCTCAGCCACTGCTCCTTTCCTCAGCAGCAGCAGCCGTGGGTGCCCCACGTCTGCCCAGCAACTGGGGGCACGTAGCCCCGTGCTCCCCACAGGGCCCGCCCGTTGCTCGGCCAGCTCTGGTCCCGGCAACGGGGGGCATGGTCTGCGACCACGACCAGTTGAGGGGATCACACCCATCAAAGACCAACGGTGCCTCCGACTGCCCCATCATGGACCTCCTCATCGGCTCTTCATCGGCTCTTCATGCTACTTGCTGGGGCCGCGGTGCCGGGTCCCTCTCCCCGCTGCTGGCTGAGTGGTGGCATCTTGGACCGGCGCTCTTCATGGTGGGCTCCTCCCGCTGTGCTCCCCA
>VZSZ01004010.1:0-18825 GCA_013398815.1 Ibidorhyncha struthersii
TGTGGGGGAAGTCTTGTGAAGACAGGGCTTTCTGCTCAACTCGTAAAGCTTGTTTGTTTCTCTGTTTTCGGGGCCATCGTGTCCGATGAATGACCTTTGCCTCATTATCCACAAAATGCATATTAAACCTCACACCCTTCATTTGCTAATGAAGATTATCGAGATCATGCTAAACATACATGACTATAGGACTCATCTCTCCACCCAAATCATGCTACACGTCACCTTGGGGGGAGAGAAACCTGAGCACCGTAACAACGGGGCGGGTTGTACTGATACTGCGAACATAAAAAGGGCAAAGTAAGTGCCCTTAAAAGAAGGAAGAAGAAGAGAAGACTTTTTTCCCTGGAGATCCAAAGAGGAGCGCTTCTACAAACTAGAGACCCCTGTTGGCTGGACCAACGCTGGAACCAGGACCGGTGATCTCTTTATCTCTCTCTCTCTCTCTCTCTCTCCCTATGCTTCTTTTTCTTTTCTCTTTTCCTTTTAAAGTTAAGTACGTAACGCAAGGCATACCTTACCACTCACCATAATTCATGGTATAATTTGTTGTATATCTGCTGCTAAGTAACGCAAGGCGTACCTTACCACTTGCCATACTTTGTTTTACTGTTTGCCATAATTTGTTGTATACCTAAACAATTATCGTGAACCTAGTTAAGACACGTATAAATCACTGTGGGAATCTAATAAATGTTTTTGTATGGACCTTGAGAGTTGTCTCACCTTAGTCCACACTGTTGGGGATTTGCGAATCTGAGTCACTTCCCCCCCTCTCTCGTTATTGGGGTGTGACATTGCCCCACACAATTTGCCACTCTCTCCGTTCCTTGCAAAGAAATCCTCAAAACCACCTTTTTTCACTCTCCGCAGCAGCCAGCTCAAAAAACCCAAACATGCAGCAACTGCTCCCACACCAAAGGTGCCAGCAGGGAAAACTGTGCCTTTTCTTCACTGCCTCCTGGAACCAATTTTTTGCCCCACACACTTTGCCACTCTCTCCCTTCCTTGCAAAGTAAGCTTCAAAACCATTTTTTTTTCACTCTCCGCAGCCCGAGCTCAAATATAGCAAATGTCCATGCATTGCTCCACACAAAAGGTCTCAACCTGGAAATTTCTGCCTTGTCCTCACTGTCTCATGGAACCACTTTCATTGCCCCACATACTTTGCAATTCTCTCCTTTCCTTGCAGAGAAATCCTCAAAATGAGTTTTTTTCACTCTCCATAGTTCCACGATCAAAAAAAGCAAATGTCCAGATACAGCTCCTACACCAAAGGTGCCAGCAGGGGAAACCGTGCCTTGTGTTCACTGCCTACTGTCACCACTTTCATTGCCCCACACACTTTGCCACTCTCTCTTTTCCTGTCAAACACATGCTCAAAGACAACCTTTTTTCACTCTCCGCAGTGTCCAGCTCAAAAAAAGCAAACATCCAGCCATTGCTCCACACGGAAAATCCCAACCTGGAAAACCTTGCCTTTTATTCACTGCCTCCTGGAACCACTTTCATTGCCCCACACACTTTGCCACTCTCCCCTTTCCTGGCAAAGAAATCCTCAAAACCACAGTTTTTCACTCTCAGCAATGCTGCATTTTCACTTTGAACTGGGTTTCTGACGCGTTCCTCATTGGAACGAGTAGATGTGTTTGACCCTGCGCTGAAGAGACCCAACGTTGTGAAACAGCATCTTAACTGTGTTCTGTTTGGTGAGCAGCGAGTGAGCGCAGTTTGCAATTATTTTGGTATTTTAAAACATTTTTGAGACCACTGTGTCAAGTCAGACGTTGGTTCTGCAGGAATTGTGCATGAAAGGTGCCTGAGAAGTGTCTGTGCAGTTGTGTACAGAGAGAACACTTTGAACAGGTTTTCAGAAGTCTGCCACATTTGAATTTGGAGATCTGTGTTTGCCTACTGTAAATAGAGCAAAGTTTGTGAAAGCAGCTTCTGAACTAGGCTTTGTGAGCAGTGATTGAGAGCCTTTTACAAGTAATTTTACTTTGTGAACTATTTCTGAGAGCAGTGTGAGCCCTTGACATTTGATAATTTGGAGCTCGGCCAGTGAGAGTGGAAAAATTTTGGGTTTGGGATTTAGTGACCATGAAAGCACAGGTCCCCAAGGTTTGTGGGGCGATGGAAGCACTTCAATGGAATAGTGAAGAAAAGCCACAGTTTTCCCTCCTGGCACCTTTGGGTTGGGAGTAATGGCTGGACATTTGCTATTGTAGGGTCCATCTGTACTGACGGTTAAAAACAGTTCTTTTGAGAATTACAGCACCAGGAAAACACAGAGCCACTATATTTTTCGGGTGGTGAACACGCATCCAGGGGACAGTGAGGACAAGCCACAGGTTCCCCTCCTTGTCCCTTTGGTGTGGAAGCAATGGCTCGATCTTTGCCATTTTTGAGGCCGGACCTGGGAGATTTAAAAACAGTTGCTTTGAGGATTACATCACCAGGAAAGCATGGAGACTGAAGGTATGTGTGGGGATGGAAGCGCTTCCAGGGGACAGTGAGGACACTTGACAGTTTTCTTTCCTGGAATCTTTGGCGTGGGAGTAATGGCTGGGCGTTTGCTATTTTTGAGATTGGCACTCAGGATTGCACTAAGGAGCTGGTGAATGTTTTGCTGCCAATTTATTTAACTCTCTTTGGACCCATTTGCATATCTGTCACCACCAAACGCTCAGAGGAGTTGCAGGGTTGTTTGAAGGAGGACTTAAGGACATTTGTCAGCACTGAGCTTGTGGGACTTTGCTGTTAACCTCCCTCCAGGGTGAAAAATATTCATTACCTCTGTCTGAATTGACATTGATGTTTATTTGGGGAATTTTTCCCTCACCCCACTGCACTTCATATCTTCAGTGTGGTCGACTGCAGGGGGATATGTCCCAGGGGGCTGGGGTGGACCCAAGAATCCCCAGGACCAGTAGGATGTGAGTGGGGCTGATGGGTTCCATTCTGCAGCTTGTCCGTGGCCTGTCCCCAAGTTCTGCCCTGGGAACTCACCCAGCAGCACCTAGAAGGTTTGGTTGTGAGTACTGTCACGTCCTGGGGCTGCCTCACAAGGGGCAGCTGATCACTTCTACCTCAGCTCAGACTTTGTTTTATGTCCTCCTACAGTTTTTGTTTACATTAAAAAAATAAAAACCCAAACCACAAAAAAAACCCAAACAAACAACAACAAAAAAAACCCCAAATTTCCCAGCACCTCCCAGCCCAGCCTTTGTGCAAGTGTTTCCCAGTGTACAGTGATTTCAGAGCAGAGGGGGTTGAATTTAAAACTCTAAACCCTTTTTGAACACCTTCCCAGGGTTTGGCAGCATTTAGACATATTCATGATGGTTTTACCTTTAACAGTTTTATGATATCAATGGTGAAAGAAAGAAAATATTTCCCAGGAGACAGAGGAAGACTCTTGCTTTCTCCCATGGGCTCTGCTATCTCCACACCTTTGGCCCCATGAAGACCTAATGATGCCCAGACCTCCCTTCCCAGAGGCTGAAGGAGTGCAGTAAAACCCCCCTCTGCTCAGAAAACTACAGATCTGTTAGTCTAACCTCAGTACTTGAAAAAATTGTGGAGGAGAGCATACTGGGTGCTATTGAAAGGCATTTAAAGAACCATGCAATCATCAGGCACAGTCAACATCCGTCAACACAGGTTCACAAATGGAAAGTCCTGTTTAACTGATTTGATATCCTTCTACGATAATCTCACCTACCTAGTGGATGAAGGAAAGGCAGTGGATGTAGTTTTTCTGGATTCTAGTAAGGCTTTTGATACCCTTCCTCACAGCATCCTTCTGGACAAGTTGTCCAACTGTGAGATGAGCAGGTGTGCACTGTGCTGGGTGAAGAACTGGTTGAACGGCAGGGATCAAAGGGCTGCAGTGAATGGGGCTATATCTGGCTGGCAACCACTCACCAGTGGTGTTTCTTAGGGCTGAAGCCCAAGGCTGGTTCTGTTCAATAATTTTATCAACAGCCTGGATGAAGGAGTTGAATGTACTGTTAGCAAGTTTGCTGATGATACCAAAATAGGAGGTGCTGTTGACTCTTTCAAGGGACAAGAGGACGCAGCATAACCAGCTAGTCAAAAGAGGTAACTATCCCCCTGTATTTAGGATTGGCGCAGCCTCAGCTTGAGTACTGTGTGCAGTTCCTGGCCCCACCATTAAGAAGGATGTGAAGGTCCTTGAATGCATCCAGAAGAGGGCAACAAAGCCCTCACCCAAAGGTGTGTCCTACGAGGAGCATCTGAGGACTCTGTGTTTGTCTAGTTTGGAGTAAAGGAGGCTGAGGGGTGACCTCATTGCTCTCTACAGATTCCTGAAGAGGGGATGTGGAAAGGGAGCTGCTGATCTCTTCTCCCTGGGGTCCAGTGACACATGTGTGGGAATAGTTCAAAGCTGCGTCCGTCAGGGGAGATTTAGACTGGACATTAGGAAGCAGTTCTTTACCAAGAAGATGGTCAAACACTGGAACAGGCTTCCTAGGGTCAATGTCCCAGGCCTGCCAGTGTTTAAAAGGCACTTGTACAATGCTGTTAAAATGATTTAATTTTTGGTCAGCCCTGAACTGGTCAAGCATTTCGACCGGATGATCATTGTAGGTCCCTTCTAACTGAAAGAGTTCTGTTCTGTTCTGTTCTGTTCTGTTCTGTTCTGTTCTATTCTATTCTATTCTATTCTATTCTATTCTATTCTATTCTATTCTATTCTAATTTAGTCTCCATAGACATGTTTTCCAGACTGTCCTGGTTTGAGCGACACAGGACTAATTTATCTTCTAATACTTGGGAAGACTGCACTTTTAGAAGACTCTGGAGTCTGAATTTGTGAAGATCTTTACTTTATAGCCAGCTATGGTGTGTGGGTTTCAAGGTCTCAGTGTTTTCGAGCTTGCCAGGTGTGGGGATGAGGAGGAGCAAGACCTGAGCACTTGACCCACGCTGGGCAACGGGATTCTTTCATACCTTCAGCGTCACATTACCTATAAAGTAGAAATTTGCTGTGAAGTTTTCTCTCTCCCTTGACGACTGCCATCGCGAGACGTTTGTGTCCTGGTTCCAGACCCCTGAGCCCTTCCTTTCCTCCTGAAGCCGTAGCCCTCGTAGTGTCCGACGTTTGCTGTCCACTGCTGGGAGTGCACAGCTTCCTACTGATGTAATTGGCTGAGTATAATCTTTGCATATTCTGTATGGGTATCAGGATCAATATTGGTTCTTTAGTGCTATTGATGTTAATTATCTAATCTTACTCTATTAAATCTGTTATACTGCAGCTCCCGGGTTTCTTTGTTTTTTCTCGATTCCCCTTCACAGGTGGGGAGGGGTCATCGGGTGACAGAATGATTGTCTAACCGGCAATAAATTGTTATGGGTTTCTCAAACCGTAACACAGACTCTCCATGGCTCCAGCCATTTGCAGAAGAGCAGTTAAGGAGCGGGGTCTTGCCCAGATCCAGAATCATAAAGGCCTCTGGGATCCTGTTCCATTGTTTGACCACGCTCATGGTGGGGAAACAGAGGACAGAAAGATCTAAAGTCTAATTAATTTTCTCTCTTGCTACTCATGCCTGTTCCTCTTGTCCTTTCATTGTGCACCACGGAGAAGGGTCATTTTTTCCGTTCTGGGAAGAAATGGACCCACATGTAGCCAAGGGCTTGGCTTGGAACAAGTGGTGGCTCCAGCACCAAGCCCTTGGCCAAGAATGCAATCCCATGAGTATGTGGAGGGTTTCTGGCTGTGGCATGTGGGCATAGGCCCATTGAGAGGCTGCTGGGTCGTTACATCTGTCCTGGTGGCTATCACAGTCTTGTGGCTCCCTGTGTGAGCCAGCACAAGCAGGACACAGGAACAATCACAAAAACCATAGATGAAAGGCAAAGAACAAGTTTAATCTCTATACTTTGCAGACCAGGGGGATCTCCAAAGCAACACCTGGGCATAGGCAGGGGACACAGGCACCACGGAGCGAGAGGATCCTTATTAGCGAAAGAGTCCTTGTTAGTGAGAGGTCAGACTTACTGTTCTTGCCTGTATTTCGAGAGTTTGAGCAGGCACAGTTTTTCACTGTGCTGTGATCTTCTTCAGCAACAGGGCAGGAATCTCAAGCATGTCCAATAAGGCACCTCTGAGTCCATCACAGGCCTACGTTATCTAGAGAGAGAAAGTTCTGCTTGTCAAGCATGTAAACAACAATTAGTGTGATAAATGTGTTTTCCAGCACCCCATGTGTGAGTCACTTGAGCATGTTTACAGTCCTCCTCACCGATCTCCCGTTACTTTCCCATACTACCTTTAGTGTCTCCTTGCAGGTTGTGATATTGCCAGCTGACCAGCACTGGCGGCAGGGACCTGGCTGCTGTGCTAAACACCAGCCCACGTCTGCGGAAACCGCACCTGCATGATAATGATTTTGGAGACACTGAAATTCAGCTGCTGTGCAAGGAGCTGAAGCAACACACCTGCCAGCTGGAGATCACGGGGTGAGGGACCCAGGGCCCCTTGGGATATTTCCCTGGCTGCTGCCTCGTGGGCAGCCCTTGATGGGGTTTGGTCTGGGATTGGGGCTGGTCAGCTGCTACCTGCAAGGATGGGAAAAAGCTGCCATCAAGGTGAGCCTGCAGCACTGGGTCCCTGCTCATTCCATGCTGCCTGCCCAAAGAGCAAGAGTGTGTGAAAGGGGTGCACTTCCAGGCACCTGTTTCCCCAGCCCTGGTGTCTTCTGAGTCTGAGGTTTTCAGTTACATGGAGCGGTCACTGGAGAATGACAGAGGACACTTGTAAGAAGTCCCTCTTCTGCCACGGTGAACTCATCCTGGGCTGGGCCACTCAGCACCCTCCCAGTTGTTGCCTTTACTCACATTGGCACCCTGGAGGCTGTACTAAATTTTGAGGCTCATGTGCAGGCCCTGTGTTGTCTCTGCCAGTTCTGCCTGAGTGTTTGAGCCATGTGGGGCTTCTTCAGTGTGTCTAGAGTGCTCTGCCTAGCCATGGCAATGCAGCCACACAGTTACCATTACAGTGGTGGGATGACTAGAGTGCACAGTGAGGTGACTTTATGAAACAAACCAAAGTTCCCAGAAATTCCTATTTCTTGTCTGTAGCTTTGGGAGCTGCCCAGTGACTGGGAAAGCTCAGGGTCAGTGACTAGTGGGACTGAACTAAGAAGGCTGGTGGGTAAGTGTGTCTGTCTCCTGGTGGCTGTGACAATTCCACAGGTCCCCTTTGTGCGCCTTCCCTGCAGGCTGCAGTGCCACCAGATCACTAGCACCAGCTGTGGGGACCTGGCCACTGTACTCAGCACTAGCCCAAGTCTACAGAACCAGAACCTGGGTGATAATGACGTTGGACATGCTTGGGTGTGGCTGCTGTGTGAGGGACCGAAGCATCCCTCCTGCCATCTGGAGAGGATGTTGTGAGGGACCTGGGGGTCCCTGGGGATTTTCACTTCTGCTTTCACTATCCGTCTTGTCAGTCCTTTTTCCCATAGCCTTCTTGGCTCCCAGCTGCCATCCCAGATTTCAAGGCTCAAGAACAGAGCTTGTGTCATCTCTGAAAGCTGCATGTGGATATCAGGGGTCATACCCCATGTCACTTGAGTTGTTTAGTCAGCAGCATCTAGCCCTGTATTCCTCCTTACAGCAGTGACCACTAGCATACACACTGAGATAACTGGACAAAACAAAATGGCTGGAAATTCCCATTCCTTGTCTCTACCATGATGGACCCAAAGCAGTGGGGAGGATGGTTGGGGACAGGAACCAGCAGGAATAACTGAGGAGGTGGGTCTGCTGAAAGACTGTGCCCATATTTGCAAGCAGTGAAGAACCAGGACATTGGATACATGGAACAAGACTGCTGTTGTAGAGGGCCTGATGTTCACACTTGGGACGTTTTGGGTTGCTTTCCTTTTGGCTTACCTTTGATCTTGTGCTATGGACTGGAAGCCTACAGACTGCTGGAGCACACACGTCTGGGGCACACTCATTGCAGAGAAACCAGTTCCCACCCTCTGAGGCTGCTCTGCAGGGTGAAACGGAGAACAATGACTAGGTCTGTCCAGAGGTGTATCTCAAAAACACGCCACTGACAGGAATGACAAGACTTATGGAAAAGCTGAGAAAGTGCCCCTGCCATTTCCTGACACCACAGCCACAGTCCTCTGTCAGCTGATCTTTGCAACCCCTGGCTATTGGGGCATGACTACAGTCAGCTGCCTCCAAACACATACTGCAGTGTTTCCAGGCAGTGCCTCTTGCTGGACTGTGCGCTCTGAGCCGTGCTTCTGTGTCACAGTCCCCACTGTGAGGACACTCTCTTGGGATCCCTTGGCCCAAGAAAGCTTCAAAACCCAAACCAGAAGGAACAGTTGTCTGACCCAGGAGGTACTTTTTCCCGTCTTCTTGTCTCTCTTCCCCATAGACTCATCTGCAAGTGGCACAGATCCCATCAGTGCAGCAGTACCTGGGAGCCAAGGTGGGGGGCACACACGCAGAGAGACACTGCGATTCTTTGCGACACACTCACGCAGACAGAAGTGCATCACATGTCACTACAACTTGCTGCCAGGGGCTGCTGCCAGATGCCAGAAGGCCAGGTGGTGCTGCTGTGGGTTTCTCCTCCTGGTGCCAGAGGACCTGGCTGTGTGAGTTGCTGAAAGTGATTGTGGCTGTGAAGTGACTTGCTGGTGCTCAGTGCCACTCCTGTCTTCTGCAATTCCCCTCCTCCATTCCACGTACCAAGCAGTGGTCACCCCTCCATGTCTTGCCAAGGGGCTCTTCATTCACTTCCCAGACCCCCTGACCAAGTCTGCTCTGCAGGCTCCTTCTGGTCCCGAGAAAGCATCATCCAGACTCTTCTGGCTTTGCTGGTTTTATGTGAGCTGACTCAGGCAGGACGCAGGAACAACCACAAAACCATGGATGAAAGACAAAAACAAATTTAATCTCAATACTTCACAAACTGGGGATTCTCTGAAGCAACACCTGGACAGAGGGACAGGAGCAGGGCATGCAGGTGCTGCAGAGTGGGAGAAAGTCCTTATTAGCAGGAGCATGTGAGCTCCGATTTTCTGTTCTCGCCTGCTTTTCAAGGGTTCAAGCAGGCATAGTTTTCCACTGTGGTTTGATCTTCTTCAGCAAGGCAGTGATCTCATGTATGTTAGATAAGGTGTACCTGAGTCGATCCCAGGTTTATGCTATCCAAGTGCAGACATTCTACTTGTGAGCACACAAGGCTGAATAACAATTGTTTTGATATATGTGTTGCTCAGCACCCCAGGTGTGAGTTACTTGAGCATGTTTACAATCCTCCTTGCCAATCTTCCATTATTTTCCCACACTGCTGCTCAGTGTCCTGGCGCATAAGGAAGGAGGAAAGTGCTCTGGGAACTGTAAGGAAGTCCAAACTCCCCGGCAGTCATGGAAGGATGGTTTGCCCCTCCTCATTTCCCATGTCATGTGCTGTAAACCTCAGTGGTGATGTTTGTCCCCAAAGCTAGTGTCAGGAACCTCTGTGGGAAAACTATGACAACAATGCTATGTACTGAAATGTCTTCCAGGTGCACCTCATGGCACCAGCCCAGCAGTATGCAGCCAGATGTGGAAATGTTGCAGGATATGTTAATGAAAGGTACTGAAGCACAGCATGGCTTCAGAGGCAAGAGTGGAGTCAAAGAAGGGGAATACAAAAAAGGGGCTGTGACAGTGGCAAATTAGTATTGTAACAGATTTGAAGATTGATCAAGCAGTCAAGGACAGAGATATTTTTCTCATTGAGATTTATCCAGAACAAAACCAGCTACTCTCTCTCTCTTGTCAGAAGAGAAGAAGCTGCAGTGCTCACATTCACAAAATCTCAGATGAGCTGAGGGTGGAGTGGACCTCTGGAGATGTGGTAGTCAAATCCTCTTGCTCAAAGCAGTGTCAACTATGACAGGTTTCTCAGGACATTGTCCCATTAGGTGTTGGATATCTCCGAAGAGGGACACACCACAAGCTCTCTGGGCAGCCTGTGGCAAGGTTTGATCACCCTTGCAGTAAAAAAAATAATTTTTTATGTTTAAATAAAATTTCTTTTATTTAAGTGTGTGCCTATTGCCTCTTCCGTATTCACTGGTTACCACTGAGAGGAGTCTGGCTCCATCGTCTTTGCACGCTCCCTGAGCCTTCACTTCTCCAGGCTAAACAGTCCCAACTGTCTCAGCCTTTCTTCCTATGTGAGTGCTCCAGTCCCTTATGGCCCTTCATTGGACTCTCACCCGTATGGCGATGTCTCCCTTGAATGGAGGTGCCCACCAATAGGCAGACCAGACCCACTTCCCAGGGAAGCTTGCTCCCTCCCTGGGGCCCGGTTAGAGATATAGAGAGGAAGCTTCCCTCCCTGGTACATCATTCAGATTACTACCCACTACTGATTTTTCAGACAGGCAGCAATGAACTGAAAACAAGAAACCCGAGGAAAATCAGGAGACTTCCAGGCCTTGGGGCGACTCGTTAAGGGATCAGGAGCACAAGTAGTATTCTCCTCTATCATTCTAGCTGCAGGAAAGGATGAGAGAAGTAACAGGAAGAGCCAACAGATCAATACTTGGCTTCGAGCCTGGTGTCAGCGACAAGACTTTCAGTTTTTTGATTATGAGCCTGTTTACGCAACACCAGGCTTGCTGGCAACTGACGTGATACACCTGTCTCAAAGCGGGAGAAGGTTCTTGGTGTAGGCTTTGGCAGGGGCTCATCAAAACTGCTTTAAACTAGAATCAAAGGGGGGAAGAGGATAAAACCAGGCTCTTTAGGAATAAGGCTGGGGATGGCATGACAATGTCCATAGTGAGATCCCTCGGTCTGCTGACTCAGTGTAGGTAGGGGATGGAGGTTCATGTAGCACTGGAGATGTGAGGGCCATTGATGGGTTAGAAATTTTGGCCGTGCCTGGGAATGTTCAGGCAGGAATTAGGGCTTCTCCCAGTAGAAAGGCCAGGATCAATAGCCCAGCTGAAGTGGTTGCACACTAATGCACGTAGCATGGGCAACAAACAGGAGGAGCTGGAAGCACTTCTGCAGCAGGATAACTATGATGTAGTCGCCATCACAGAAATCGGGCGGGATGACTCACAAGACTGGAGTGCTTCAATGAATGGCTCTTCAGGAAGGATAGGCAAACAAGGAGAGGTGGTTGGGTGGCCCTGTATGTCAGGGAGTGTTATGAATGTCTAGAACTAAATGATAGTGAAAATAGGGTTGAGTGTCTATGGGTAAGAATCAGGGGGAGGGCCAACAAGGCAGATATCATGGTGCGACCCTTATAGACTGCCCAACCAGGATGAAGAGGCAGATGAAATATTCTATAATCAGCTAGGAGAAGTTTCAAGATCATGAGCCTTGTCCTCGTGGGGGACTTCAACTTACCAGATATCTGCTGTATTCAATACAGGAGAGAGGGAACAGTCTAGGAGGTTCCTAGATTATGTTGAGGATAACTTCCTCATACACCTGGTGGCTAAGCCGACTAGGGAAAGAGCCCGGCTGGATCTGTTGTCTGTAAACAGAGAAGGACTTGTGGGGGATGTGACAGTTGGAGCTCGTATTGGGCATAGTGATCATGAAATGATAGAGGTTTCAATTCTTGGAGAAGTAAGGGGGGAGCAGCAGAACTGCTACCCTGGTCTTCTGGAGGGTGGATTTTGGTCTTTTCAGGAGCCTGGTTGACAAAGTCCCTTGGGAGGCAGTCCTGAAGGGCAAAGGTGTCCATGAAGGCTAGAAATTCTTCAAGAAGGAAGTCTCTAAGGCATGTCACACCCGATTCATGAGAGAGGGGGGAAGTGACTCAGATTTGCAAATCCCCAACAATGTGGACTAAGGTGAGACTACTCTCAAGGACCATACTAAAACATTTATTAGATTCCCACAGTGATTAATATATGTCATAACTAGGTCCACGATAATTGGTTACGTATACAACAAATTATGGCAAACAGTAAAACAAAGTATGAGAAGTGGTAAGGTACACCTTGCGTTACTTCGCAACAGATACACAACAAATTATACCATGAATATGGTGGTTGTAATGTATGCCTTGCATTACATATTTAACATCAAAAGAAAAGGAGAAAAGAAAGAGAAACAGAGGGGTAGAGAAAAAGAGAGAGAGATAAAGACATCACCAGTCCTGGTTCCAGCATTGGTCCAGCCAGCGGGGATCTCTGGTTCATAGAAGCGCTGCTCTGTGGATCTCCAGGCAAAAAAGTCTTCCCTAGAGGCACGTATTTTCCCCTTTTATGTTCACAGTATCAGTAAGACCTGCCCTGCTGTTACAGTGCTCAAGTTTCTCTCACCCCCCCACCAGGTGATGTGTAGTTTGATTTGGGTGGAGAGACGAGTCCTATAGTCATGTATGTTTAGCAGGATCTCAATAATCTTCATTAGCATATGCAGGGTGTGAACTTTAATATGTATTTTGTGGATAATGAGGCAAAGGTCATTCATCGGACATGATCGCCCCGAAAACAGCGAAACTAACAAGCTTCACAAGTTGAGCCAAAAGCCTTGTCCTCACAAGACTTCCCCCCCCGCCCCCAGATGCATACTGTGCTGTCCAGATGAGTTTTCTCTCCTGAGTCACACAAGAGATAAGCAGGTGTTTGCCTTGTCAGTTCTTTGAGCACAAGGCCTACATTGTCCAGACTCCACATTATTCCCCCCCTTGACTGCAGCCATATCTCAAGGTCCTTGAGACTGTTTGAGACATTCCTCAGTGAGGCTCAGAGGGCCTCCCCCGTCTTCTGTCTCTCACCATTTGTTTCAGGGAATTTACAAGTCGTCTCTTACAAGGCGCAGGAGCAGGCTGTCCCCACGTGCCAAAAAATGAGCTGTTGGGGAAAAAGACTGGCGTGGCTGAACAGAGAGCTGTGGTTGCAACTCAGGGAAAAAAGGAGATTTTATGGCCTTTGGAAGAAAGAGTACGCCACTCATGACAACTGCAAAGATGTAGTGAGGCTATGTAGGAGAAAATTAGAAGGCTCAAAGCCCAGCTAGAACTTAACCTGGCTACTGCAGTTAAGGATGACAAAAAAAAAATTCTATAAATACATTAACCATAAAAGGAGGACCAAGGATAAACTCTGTCCTTTAGTAGACAGGGGCAGAAACATAGTGACCAAGGATGAGGAAAAGGCTGAGGTACTTAATACCTTCTTTGCCTCAGTCTTTAACAGTCGGACCAGTTGTTCCCCGAGTACCCAGCCCCCTGTGCTAGTAGGCAGGGGTGGGGAGCAGAAAGAAGTCCCCATAATCCATTGGGTAATTATGAGGGACCTGCTCCAGCACCTAGACATTCACAAGTCTATGGGGCCAGATGGGATTCACACAAGTGTACTGAAGGAGCTGGCAGACATGCTTACCATGTTACTTTCAATCATTTCTCAGCAGTCCTGGCTAACTGGGGAGGTCCCAGTTGAGTGGAAGTTAGCAAATGTGACACCTATCCACAAGAAGGGCCGAAAGGAGGATCTGGGAACTACAGGCCTGTCAGTCTGACCTCGGTGCTAGGGAAGGTTATGGAACAGATCATCCTGAGTGTCATTACGTGGCACATGCAGGACAACCAAATGATCAGGCCCAGTCAGCATGGGTTCATCAAAGACAGAACCTGCTTGAGAAACCTGATCTCCTTCTATGACAAGGTCACCCCCTTAGTGGATGAGGGAAAAGCTGTGGATTTGTTTACTTGGACTTCAGTAAAGCCTTCAACACGGTTTCCCACAGCATTCTCCTGGAAAAAACGGCTGCTCATGGCTTGGACAGGTGTACTCTTTGCTGAGTGAAAAACTGGCTGGATGGCTGTGCCCAAAGAGTGGAGGTGAATGGAGTGAAATTCATTTGGCGTCCAGTCACAAGTGATGTTCCCCAGGGGTTGCTACTGGGGCCAGTTCTGTTTAGTATCTTTATGAAGGACTTGGACAAAGGGATCGAGTGCACCCCCAGCAGGTTCACAGAGAACACTGAGTTAGGCAGGAGTGTCACTTTGCTTGAGGGCAGGAAGGCTCTACCGAGAGATATGGACAGGGTGGATCAATGACCAAAGCCAATGCTACGAAGTTCAACAAGGCCAAGTGCTGCGTCCTGCACTTGGGTCATAACAACCCCGTCCAGCACTACAAGTTTAGGGAGGAATGGCTGGAAAGCTGTCCGGTGGAGAAGGACCTGGGCGTGTTTGTTGACAGCTGACTGAGTATAAGCCGGCAGTGTGCCCAAGTGGCCAAGAAGACCTGTATCAGCTATAGTGTGGCCAGCAGGACTGGGGCAGTGATCGTCCCCCTGTACTCGGCACTGGAGAGGCCCCACCTTAAATACTGTGTTCAGTTTTGGGCCCCTCACTGCAAGAAAGACCAGAGAAGGGCAACGGAGCTGGTGAGAGGTCTGGAGCACAAGTCTGATGAGGAACTGGGATTGTTTAGCCTGGAGAAAAGGAGGCTGAGGGGAGAGTCTACAACTATCCAAAAGGAGCTTGTCGAGAGGTGGGGGGTCGGTCTCTTCTCCCAGGTAAGAGGCAGTAGGACAAGGGGAAACTGCCTCAAGTTGCACCAGGGGATGTTTAGATTGGATATTAGGAAATATTTCTTCACTGAAAGGGTTATCAAGCATGGGAACAGGCTGCCCAGGGAAGTGGTGGANGCAGTGTCAGGTTGATGGTTGGACTTGATGATCTTGAAGGTCTCTTCCAACCAAAACAATTCTATGATTCTATGTGCACTCAGATCCTATTCGTTCTCCTCTCCCCTCTTGGGAGATCTGCTCTCTTCCCATTGAGAATCTTTTATCCCCACTGTGGCCCTCTGTGCCAATTCACATCCCCTCCATCCCCCTCCAGGCACGCTCAGATGCCTTCCAGGCTGATGCATTTTTTTTTGAGGACCTCTTCCCTTCCTTCTCCAAGCACTCAGATTTCCTTGGTTCGCCTCATGCAAACTCTGATTCCTGGTCATTCCATGTCCCCTGAGTATGCACAGATCTCTTCCATTCCCACTCACGTGCCTTCAGATCCTTTGTCTTCCCCGCAGCTCACACTATGAACCTTTCTGCTTCTGTCTTTGGATACACAGATCCGCTCTACACCCCTGTTCTGCATGATCTGATCCCTTCCACTCCCACCCAAGCATCCTGATAGACCATCACTGTCAGTAAGTGTTGAAGATCCACTCTCCTTGTCTGGATGTTCAGATCACGTCCTTTCTTCTCCACACATTCTCCTACAACATTTCCCTCATCTGCTTAATGGGGAGCTCCGTTAAAAGGGAGCTTCATGTGCGCAGACTGAGGGGAACAGAGAAAAGTGGGCACATGGCAGTGAGTGGTAAGGATCAGAGAGTGTGGAAGGGAACTGCTTCAAGTTTTATTTACAAAGCTTCCAGGTTTTGACTGGACAAGGAATTAGGGTTCCGGTGAAGACATGCTTCACCTCACCCCTCTTTCACTTTACTGGGTTTATGTAAAAATTCCATCCTCCGGGTGGATCTGGGATGACACAAACACGTTTACAGTTGAGTAAGTTGAAAAAAATTTGGTGATTAATTTAGTTGAAATATATCACAGAAATCACCAGGTCAGTCAATTCGGCAATTCTTCCCCTGCAGTCCTTGTCATCCCATGGCAATACGAGCCCCAAAACTTGCAATCCATCTAATATTTTACAAATATCTTTCCCCGTTTAAAAGTTCTTGGAGCTGATGCTCCACCTCTCCTCCTGCAGCTGAGAGGCTGTGGTGTCTCCAGAGAAAACTAGATTTAAGTACCCAATCTTAGAATGTTGAGAAGGTGATAAGCAAAAGAATGAATCTTGGATTTCAGCATCTCCTTCAGGCTGCATCTTGCGTGTCCTACAGGGTGCTGAGAGAGTCTGGTGGTTCTCATAATGAGAAGCTGAAAACAAATTCCCTCTCTTAAGCCGTTCTGCAAACTCTATCTGACCCTACACCACCTGCACAGCTGTAATGCTCCTCCCAACATCTCTGGGAGGCAGTGCAGGGTGATGGTCAATGTCTTTTGCTTGGACTAAGGCTCTGATACTCTTCCTCCAGCCAAGGAGCTGACAGCCCTCATCCACCCCAGAACCTACTCAGACCATCTGTCACCTTCCATAACAGCTGAAGGCTGTAACCAAGCCCACCGTGCTGCACCTCCAGCAAGCAGAGACCAGAGCTGCAGAGTCTCTCTGCCTTCCCATTGCCCATTTTGGCACACACAGTGGTGCTCTTGGGTACACTGGTGAAGAAATAGCTCAAGATCACTCGTGCCCCATAGCCATGGGTCATGCAACTCTGGGCAGCAGTGATCATCTAAGCTTCATAACCTCTTGTGTAAAGACACTTCTCCAAAACCACTGGGCACCAAGCTGATTTCTAAATCCCACAGTGCTCCCCAACATATTTTGAAAAATTTATTTCTCCACCCCATTAGTTACATGGAGTGTTTTTAATACCATTGTCTTTATAATTTGACAAAAAAAAAAGAAACCAACAAGAAAAGACCTTTAGAGATGAAAGTACAAGGTGAAGAAGGCAAAACACTCAACTTCTCCCTCACCAGATGCCAAGAGGCATTCTCTGCCTTCCTCCTTTTACCCCACAGTACGTGGTATGAGGAGATGGCAACACCTTACTCTGTACCTGGCATTCAGAGAAGTTAACACGCTTCAAGTCCTGGGAGGAGGAACAGAGACTTTCAGAGTAGGAGGTGCATGTCAGACCCCAAATTTCAACCTGCAGTCTTGGTCTTCAAAGTGCCCCCAGCTCCAATTGCAGTTTTCCCCAAGAACTCCAGCCCCCCAGAGGTAATAACCATAGATTTGTCCTTTGGGTCTGAATTTAAACTAAAAAAAAAAACAAACAACCCAACTCTCACTAGCCCAGGTGAAACAAAGAGAAAGAAATAAAACAGTGGAACACACAAACAGCTCTCTCTGCCAGGCTCCAAACAAGGCTTTCATCCTTAACTGCTCATATCTAAATAAACTGGGTTCCCTCCAAATTTCAAAATGTACCAATAAACTTCCAAATCCACTTGTTTTATTTGAAGAGTTGTTGAATCACAGTCTTTGACTTTCCTCGATTTTTCTCCATGTCTCCCCCCAAAGTTCTGCATAAACTTGGTCAATCCGAAACTGAGTTTTTAGGTAAGGCAATATCTCCATTCAGTTCAACGTAGTCAATATTATCGGTCATAGAACCATAGAATCACAGAATCGTTAAGGTTGGAAGGGACCTTTAAGATGATCGAGTCCAGCCATTAACCTAACCTGACAAAACCACTTCTAAACCATATCCCCCGGTACCATGTCTACCCTTTTTTTAAAAACCTCCAGGGATGGCGAATCCACCACCTTCAGTGGTCTGAAGATTTTTGGCTTACAGGAGTAAGATTCCCAACCACACTGCTCAGGGTTATTTCTCCTAATTTTAAAGCTAACTTTAAAACTAACGACTTTTAAGAACTTTAAATCTGCAAAAGGGACAAAGTGAAAATTCTGTCCTTGTGAAAAAGGATCTTATTGTGCAGCAACTCAGGTATCGAGCTGGTATAGTAAGTGTATTGAGCTTCCAGCTCCCCAAAGTCCCTCCTCACCAACAAAGCTGTTGCCATCTGCTGTGTGTTTGGTGCCCCTTTCCATCCCAACCAAGGGATCGATTCAGCTCTTCCCCAGCACCCTCAGCTGCAGCTACCAACACCAACCTGTACTCACAGGAGACATCAGTTCCTGAAATCTGTCTGCTGAGACCAAACCCTCTTTGAGTCTCTCCTCTGTGTCGGGAGCGTGGATGCTCTTCAGCATGTGCTGTGAAGTGCACGCATGGCCAGAGAGCTGGAGTTTGCTCTTGTGCAGCTGCACATTCTCCTCGTCCAGGAACTTCACTCTGAGCAAGTCACATATACAAGGCACAAGTTATTTTCCTTCTGGCTGCACTACGTTTTCAAAGGAAATTTTCAACTTTGGCCTCCACAGCCTTCAGCTATATGCCAAAGGCTGTGGTGGGGAAAGGGGCTAATTACAGCCCACAGCAATTAAAAGCCACAGCACTAGTGACTGGGGCACAGTTCAGGCTTTCTTCTGAATTTCTTAAGAGAAATAGGCTTAAAAAACAGAGAAACCCTGGGAAGAGGCAGGCTCCTGCGTGGAGATCATGGAGTGCCTACCTGCTCTGCAGGGTGGCAATCGTAGACCGGTTGCTCCAAGGGGCCTCCTCTTTGTCAGTTATCTTCTGGAGGGGCTGTCTTCTTTCCTGGAGTAATGTCTCCTTTTCTGCAGTGAACTGTGCAATCAGCACCTTCCCCTGAGCAGTGTTGCAGACGGAAATAACAAACAGCGGTTACGCTTCACTTTTCTCTGTCATCTGTAAATCTTAGAGCACTTGACCAAAGGGGTCACCACCAAACATGTTCACTCCTAGAAGCAATATGCTATTTGATGTAACATACTCCAAAAAGCAGGTTTTGAGTTGCTTCCCAACAGTAATATTTCTGAGGCAAAAGAAGAAGGAGCTTAGGCAGTTTCTGAAAGGCATTTGAGGACACAGGTTCTGTCGAGGATAAACCTGAGCCAGGAATTTCCTTTTGACTTTTTGTTTCTACGAGGATGGGCTGGTGGCTCTCAGCACTGTCAGCTGTTTCCCATGGCAGCAGCAGCCCTGTGCGCAGAGCAGGAGTGGCACACCAGGCAGACCTCTGCATGTTCTGACTGACTGGTTGTGAAGTGCAATCCCGTCGCCTGCAAACCAGCTCTTTCTAAACCTCATTTCCTTTTTTCCTGAACTGGGTTTTGGAAGA
>VZSZ01004013.1:6731-18205 GCA_013398815.1 Ibidorhyncha struthersii
GTGGGGAGGTCTCCAGGTCCAACCTGTGGCCCACCACTCATTAGCCCAGGCCTGGCCTCGTCCACGCTTCATCCTCTGCCCTGACATGTTGGGGCTCTGCTCTCCTGCCAGCCCTTGCTTCTCACTACAACCTTGATACAGTCGCATCCAATACCTCCTTCTGCGCAGAAATGCATCAAGATGAACAAGAATGCAGTGAAGGCACCATTGCTGCCTGGTCAGCAGAGTAGGTGTTGTGGAAGCCTAGCCCAGTGAAAGCTCAGCTCCAGGCTGGCCAGGCCACATCCCAGGAGAAGAAGCCTGAGCAGTGTCAGCTGGGAAGCGTGGCACACTCTGTGCAAAGCCTGTGCCTTGCTGCTGGCAATGGCCATGTGCTGTTCTAGGGCTATAGGGCTCAAGGTTTGGGGTGCAGGAGCACCCCCCTGGGCATGTGGATGGAAGGCAGGGTGATGGTCAGGTCCTGGGAGAAGCAAATCCCCTCTGCTTTGGTTCCCCTGGCAGAAGGTGGGAGTTCCTCACACCAAACTCTTCCTTGGGGATGCTCTGGCTTTAGCAAAAGTGTTCTTCACCAAAACCATCTTGCTGATGTGATCTGTGTGTGTTACAAGTGGTTTGAGGAGGTCTGTGTGGAGCCCTTGTATGGATGCACTTTGTGGCTCATGAAGAGAGAGCATTGCTAGCCAGCGATGAGCAAGAGCTTCTGAACACGTGGGAACTCCCAGCAACTGCAATCAGTCCACGCTGCCTTCCTGTCTGCCTGCTTTGTGCAAGCGTGTGTGTGGCCTTTTCTGGGGAGATGTGCTGTTGGTTTCCATCTTGGTTTTCAAAACTGACGCCTGTCGCCAGAAATGACATGCTTGAGGCCTTGTTCTGACCTGACAGCAGAAAAACTACACAATTGACAAAGTCAATGGAAGTTGAACAGTGCCATCACATGGTCTGACCGTTGTGCCATCCCACAAAGGCCTGATGTGTCCCCAACCTGCCTTTGCGGCAGGAGTGAGAGCACAGGGATACTGTCCTTCCCACTTCAGAGCTGTTGACTATTACACCATTTCTGGAAGCAGGTGTCAAAAATCCACCTTTAGATCAATAAATTGATAAGAACTGCTGTTTTGAAACCTAAGTCACTAAATGGCCAAGTATTTCAGGGTGCAGCTGGGAAAAATGTGAGCTCTTTTCCGGGATCCTTATACACAGGGGCAACTTCCAGTGTTTGCAAAGGTGATACAGAACTTGTAATTCAGTTTGATATCATATGTAACTTACCTCTTTTGTCTGTATAATAAAAAATATGCCTATGAATTGAATGATGAAACTTAAGTTTATGCTGAGACTATGAACCTTGCTTAGTGTCAAAATTTCTAATAGTAAGAAAACATTGAAAAAACCCTGCTGTTAGAGGGGGAAAAATCTGCAGATGAAAATCATTCCACAGAAGATAGTGAGAATGGGATCATACATCACATTGTTCTTCTGTAAGGTAATAGTTGTCTGCAGTTAAGTTTTATTTTCTTCTGCCTTAAGTCCCCCAACTGCTGGTTGTTTTGGCAAACCCATATTTAAAAATACTCAGCATCCTGATGTTAAATAGCTTTCATTAGCCCAGTAGAGTTAACTGTTCATATGCATCATTTACATTCCATGCTGTGATAAATATGCTTTCCAGTCTCTCAGGACACAGGTAGTGTTGAATGAGCCCAAAATAAATAGCAGACAGTCATAATAGTTTAAACACCAGACTTTCCAAATACGAAAAAAAACCCTCAGGATTTATAGCGAGCTGATCAGATGATGACTACTTGACACTGTTCAGCAGAATCTTTAAAAGATATAAGGTAGAAAAACTATAGCAGATAGAATCTCAAGAAACCTTTTCTGTCTTTCCTTATGTTGTATGAAACTTGACCTAATTATCATGATTACCATAAAATAAATAAATTAAGAAAACAGAAAGGAAAAAGAAAAAGAAAAGGAAGAAAAGGAGAAGGCAAAGGAAAGAGAGAAGGAGGAAGGAAAAAAAAAGGAAAAAAAAGTAATTCCTGCAATTTCTATGTAAGATCAAGGCATATTCTCACATAAAGAGACATATAAACATATAAAGTGTTTTTGTATGTGTTTTGTGATAACAAAAAGAACAATTTTTAAAGTTTGATATGTGGAAACTGCTACAAAGGCATGAAATTTGGTACAAAAGAAACATCCAGGCCCTCTATCTTCCCTAACAAATTACAATATTCCTTTCCTCAAGTCTTAGTAACAGAGAGATGCTGCTTATTGAAAAGAATAGTCTTCGTTTTCCATTTGGATTTTCTACTGGAAAAAAGAGGATTTAAACTCAGAGACCTGTTTATGACAAATCTGTATTTCTAAAAACGTTTTTTTTTTTTCACAATAATCAACTAAATTCTATCATGGGAAAGCAAATCCATCAGGGAAACATGTGTTAGCACAACTTAGCTTAAATGCCTCCAGAAATGTTAAGTTCATAAATATCAGGTACAAATAAAAGGGGGGAAACTGAGTCTTTTCTCATTAAGAATTTGAATTTATTAAAATTACCAAGCTTAAAAGAAGAATTATTCATTCACATAGAAAGCATTGGAGGTTAGCCAGTTAATTAAACAGAGATTTTCTTCCTCTTATTTGTTCCCACAGATTTTCTCATGCAGAAAACATAAACCAGAAGATTTCTCAAGAGTGCTTTCTTTAGGATTCAGTTGCCAAGGGAGCTCCATTCCTATTTACCAAGTTTAAAATAGTGGATACAGATATGTTCTCTTATGAGTGTGTCTTGAGCTAAACAGTTTAAAGACGAAATTGAGCTTCATCAACAGTGTTGTATTGACTCTGTAGAGCAGAATAAGAAGATATCACTGGAAACTACTGTCTTGTCTGTGTCCTGCCTTCTTGTCAAGGCCTGCAATACAGAACTATGCAGAACACATAAACCAGATTTCTCAAGAGTGCTGTCTTTACGATTCAGCTGTCAAGAGAGCTCCATTCCTACCATCTTATAAATGCATTTTACAGAGGAAAATCAGAAGTGTATAGGGGAAAAAAGAAGGGCTTTGCTCTGAATAAATTTCCCTGCCACACTCCTTCAGCTCACAGATCATGTTGTGAGATGTGCATTTATGGTCATGTTTTTCAGCCTGATCATCAAACACTCAAGCCTGTAGTTAGTGACAAAGTGACAGGGGTAGAGTGGATGCATTTGCAATAGGGAAGTCTTGCTAAATATTAATTTAAGATGTCCCCAGGTCCCAAGGTTTAACTTCCCAACAGTTGGTAGCACAGGGTTGTCAAAGTAGCAGCTAAAGGAAGGATGTCATTTTGCAAAGATCATCTCCAACCGCTGCCACCAGCTGCCCAGGATTCATCCCCTGAGCAGGAGCACTGCTCATCTGGTACAGCAAAAATAACATAAAAATGCATATGAAGAGTGCTTTGGACAGGGCAAACAGAAGAGGTAAGACCAAGCAAAGACATTCAGACAGTGATGTAATTGCAAATGAAATGGAAATCAGTGAAACACACAGGTGCCTGTGGGAAACAACAGCTCTAGGCCAGCACTGTAAATTTGTCAGTTGTATCTGATGAGTACTTAATGTAATTTGACCTTAACACTGATTTGGCATATTTTCCCTGTCCTGCAGTGGTATTTGAATTTTAGAGTTGGTCCCTGTTTTTCCAATAGGGAACTTCAGGTTTGTGTCTCTTTTCCTAGCCTACCTTACAGCCTCTGATGATAGAAAGAATTCGTGTTTGCCCTGTGGTTTGTCTCTCTGGGCTCTTAGAACAGCAGAGGTCCCTGAATGACACTTGTGGTAAAGGCAGCTCTGTGCTGAAGGTGTTGACTAGAGAAAAGCTGTTGTCCCATCCCAGTCCCTCTGGGGTTACAGGTTCTTTTCTTGGAGCTGGAGCTTTATCAAATCAGGATTTACTGTTCAAAATCTCTTCTTGAAGAAGACTGCCTTACCCACTCTTGAAGAAAAATACCACTGAGGCCAATCCTTTTCTTCCAATATATGGGAAGAAATGGAGTTCTCTTATTTAGGAAAAGTACCTGACCCTTAGAGCCCTTTGCCAGGAAATAGGATCTCTGGGACATTCCTCTTTTTGGGTTTGGGATTGTTGTGCTTATTTTCTCAGTCTCCCAGATCAAGTAACTGCTACTCTCTGTCACCATTTCCCTTTCTTCAATCTATTCCTGTAGACGAGATTAAAGGTTTTGAGACTGCAATGGTTTCACTGCATGAAGGCCTTTATTTTGCCTGAGATGTCTGGCTACAACTGAAAAACAAATGAAAATAAATGCAAATTTCAAATAAATTATTGTATCTTAATCAAGTACTCCAGTGCTAAGCTGTAAAAGGGAGTTCCAAGAAGCAGGTTCTTAGTCCATGTTGTGTGTAAACATGCTGTTTTTCCTTTGTTTTGAACAGTAATCTTGGTTGTAGTTAGTTTGTTGGAGGTCAGAAACTTTTCCCTGCTTGGGTGACACTGTAAAGAAAGACGTCATATACGCCCTGCTGTCTGCACAGCTTGTGTGTGTCTCTCTGCTGTCAGTCTCTAGTCTTTGTGACATACAGGTTGGAAATATGCCATAAAGTCAATATTGAATTCGTGAATCATATGCTAACACTATCTTACAGTAGGTATGGTCAAATACAAGAGAGATGTTTCACCAAATTCTCCAGACAGCTTTTGTCATTCGCTGAAGATAAACTCCTGTCTGGTGAATAGCCAATGTGTAGAACTCTGGTCACAGCCAGATACATTTAGAGAGGTTTGTTCCTGGTCTGGTTTCTACACACTTAAACACGCTAGTTACTGGAGCTGCCCAGTTTTCATCAGAATGTTATTGTTTTGCATTTACATAATATATCTAAGCATCAATATCTAACCAATTTTTTACCAGTCTATTATTCTGTGCAGTGAACATCCTTTTTATTTCCACAGCTAAATTGTGATGTTGCTTACTGTTGGGCACAAAGAGAATAAAAGGGCAGAATAACAGTGTAAAAGAACCTTAGGGTCTGGTTGCTAAAGGTTGTCACTGGTTCAGCATTCACAGGTTGCATCTTGAGGAGCAGAATCGCTATTTCAAGTTGAAAACATGCAAAACAACCACATTCTTTTATTTGAGCTCCTGGTGGAACAACAGGGGAGAAAAAAATATTTTCTTGCTGCTTAAGCCCCCAACAGGCAAGGATGTGACTTGCCACAGTTTCTTCCCACAATGGGTGGCCAGGCCAGATTCCCTGTCTCTGTACTCTAAGTGTGTAATGGTCACAAAGAACTGAGGAGTCAGCCATATCAGAGTTATACCACTGTTAAACAATTACATACATATTCCACTCATTCCTTCAACTAAAGCATCTAATAAGAAGAGACCCTTAGTGGGTTTTCGTATAAGGCATATCTTTGGACTCCAGATGCAGCTCCAGCACAAAGCATGGACCCATTCTTGAGGTGAAACGAAATGGGATATGCATTTTTAGTTACTGGAAAAGCTTGGTCTTGTTTTCTTATGTCACCATGGAAGTTGTGGCTAGACTGCCTGGCCTTTGAAGGTGAGAGGTGAAGGGTCCTTGTCTGTGGGCTTTGATCAGACAGCCTAAGTGTTCGAAGTTTACTTTGAAATTCGAGTTGCTAATGTGAAGTTTGTGTAGCTAATCTCTTGCTAACCCAGGTGCAGGACCATGCACTTGACCTTGTTGAGCTTGATGAGCGTCACATGGGTCCACACCTCCAGCCTGCCCAGGTCTTTCTGGGTGGCATTCCTTCCCTCAAGTGTATCGACTTTACCACTCAGCCTGGTGTCATCTGCAAATTTCCTGATGGTGCACTTAATCCCACTGTCGAAGTCATTGATGAAGATATTAAATCTTTCTTTTCAGGTTCAATTACCAATTGCCTTCTTAAAAGTATTGCAGGCAGAAGGAGGGATGTGACTGAAGAATCATGGATCCTGAAACCTCACCAGGTTATTTCAAGGACTCAAAAGACCTGGGGGTTTAAAACTGTCTGGCTTAGATATTGGAATAGTTATGGCAGTTGAGAAGCAGAGAAATATGGCTGGAATGTGGAGCTAAATCAGGCACATATGTGCAGACCTAGATGTACACAATTTTGAGTAGTGGAGGTGAGCAACATAATAAAACATAGAACTGTGTTGCATGCCATTTAAAAACAAAACAAAACAAAACAAAACAAAACAAAACAAAACCAGAACCCAAAACTGAAAAACTTGAGTCCTTACAGAGAAGTGTAACCAATTGTTACAATACATGTAAACTTTTCATGAATGGATTTGTGGGCTCCACTCTTGGAATTTATCATGGCTGACGTGGAACCTTGGTACAAATACTAGTCCCTGTTTCTTGCATATGGGGAATATCAATCTCCTGATAATCATAAAACATTTAATTTCTAAGTGTGTATTAGATGGCAGCATGTTTTCTAAAGAATAAAAAATGTCAGTATGAGACAATGGAAAATGCATTATCCAGCTGATGAAACCATGTCATAGTTTTAATGGTGCGAGGGGTAAGATGTATCAATTTATTTGAATTTTAGACTTTGCAGCAACATGCGCAAATAATGCGTAGCAGTATCTGCTCTGACAACATCCATTCAAAGGATATTATGATCTTAACATGGTTAATTATAATTTGTATAACAAATAAAAAATAATCTAATAAAATTATAATTTTAGGTTAGGATTTTTAAATCTTGCTTCTAGACCAAGTGTGTCATGATATCACAAAAACTGGATTAACTGAAGCCCCTTTGTTCTCTTGTGGATTTTTAGTTTAGTTTTGTTATTGCTGGTTTTGTTACTTTTAGTAGGAATCTTAAAAACAAAAAAAAATCCTTCAAGAATGTCCCAGTGAGTGACTTGGATATAATATTCAAGCAATAAAATCTGATTGTGCAGCATTGATTTTCTCCTTCATTTCACCCAAGGGCAATTACTCACGTTGCAATTAAAATGGATTTCTTTCACTGAACAGAAACATTGGAATTCAAAAATATCTTTATATTGTGATTTTCAACCCAAAGAATTGTAAAACACGTTATATCTATTGTATCAGAAAAAATCCAGTGACTTTTGAAGTGGAAGGCAGCAGTTTTAGCCAAAACAACCACATACCAGCCTAGAAGTTGAAAATGCCTTAATTAAAGCTAAGGCCAGAATTTGATTATGTGAATTAAAGCTTTGGTAATTAAAAAAAAAACAAACAAACAAAGAGAGCAACCGAACAACAAAACAAAACAAAAACCTTATTTTTAAAACAAAAATTATTCTTGGAAATTTTTTTTGGCAGGCTTGAAGTTTTTTTCATAACTTGGCTTTTTTTTTTTACCATGGTGCTGTGTAGGTGGAAAATTCCTACTATTGTTTGTGTGAAAAAAAAAACCAAACCCACACCAACGGAAGAACAACTCCTTTGGTTTTTGAAATTAGGGTTTACCTGAAAAATGAAATTAAAGAAATATACATAATATGGCACATATTTAGTCTATTTTTAACTATTAATATGTATGTTTCTAACAGGAAGTTAGGAGCGTTTCAGACAGTATCAGGTATTTTCCTGAATCGTTCACATGTAATACGGCTTTGATTTTATCAATAATGTGACTTTATGTTGAAAAGAGACTTTACCTAGAGAAAGAAGAAGCTCTTTGCTTGCTAAAGTGGGCATATGGCTGGCTGCTTGGGAAGGGGAGTCACCAGAAGAAAGGACAGAAAGCAAGGCAGAAGGAAGTTAACTGTGTGCCACTCGCTTTTGAGTGATGATACTTTCAGAAAATGTATGCAAGGGATCTGCTATCCCTGGCATAAATGTCACTGAGGAATTTTCCAGAGCTGTTGGGTAAAACCTGACTCAGCAAAACTCTGTGGGATTTAGGGAGCTGAGAATTTCACCCATAATGATGCGATGTCTGTTTCCTTCCTGAGGCTGAGTGTTCACAGAGGCTTCAATGGCTTTTTCTCTTCTGCAGTTGCATAGGTGGAGAGGTAGGTGCTGTTCTCTTCTCTCTGGTATCCATTAACAGGATGTGCGGGAATGGTTCAAAGCCGCACTAGGGAAGGTTTAGATTGGACATTGGGAAGTATTTCTTTACAAAGAGAGTGGTCAAACACTGGAACAGGCTGCCTGGAAAGGTGGTCAATGTTCCCTGCTTGTCAATGTTCAAGGGGCATTTGGACAATGCCTTTAATGAGATGCTTTAACTTTTGGTCAAGCCTGAAGTGGTCATGCAGTTGGACTAGATGATCATTGTAGGTCCCTTCCAACTGAAATTTCTATTCTATTCTATTCTATTCTATTCTATTCTATGCTATGCTATGCTATGCTATGCTATGCTATGCTATGCTATGCTTTGCTTTGCTTTGCTGTGCCATGCTGTGCCATGCTATGTTATGCTGTTCTGATTTTCCTACCAAATCTGAAATGCATAAAAAATTCTGTTTGCCTGGAATTCATCAATTTGATAATTAACAGAGAAACATATTCCTGTTACCTGTCATAAAACAGTGTTTCTGCAATTATCTTTTGTGAAGAAGTTGTGTTAAATATTTTTCCACTAAGCTAGACATTTTTTGAACTATTTGTATTCAGGGACGTGTAAAGATGCATACAAATAAAAAAGGTTGTGAGTGTGTAGAAAGTCACAGAGTCACAAAATGTTGAGAGAGTATTTACGGCTTGGACACAATTGCACACAAAAAACATCAGCTTTGAGTAGCCAGTGATACACCACATTCATCTTGGAGCTGGATTTCTGTGCCATTAAGCAAGAAGTACAATATGATAATTTTTAATGATGGCATCCACTTGAAATCTTAACTTTCAACAGGATGCAGGATTAGAAGTGCTAAACATATTCTTCAGTTAATCTAACATCACTAAAAAAAATGAGTAAATCTGTAACAGAAGTTAATAAGATGGTTCCTGACTTGAAAGGAGTTCCCGAAAGGATCATCAGTGGTTTCCAGATTGCTATGGATGGTACAGGAAAGGAAAGACAAAACCTGTAAATGTGGTAAGAATCTTAATTCAGCTGAAAAGATAATGAAGTTTGCATCAGTCTAACACAAACTTCACTCTATTGTTACTATAGGGTTGGTCAGGTAGGCTCCAGAACAGCAATAGCGTGTTGATGGAAACATTACATTGAAATCTAGGATGGGATTTTTTAGTGCTCTCTGGTCATACCCCATAAGTCAACAAATAATCTTAAGGAACTCAGCATGAGCAAAGTGATAGGAAAAGGCAGCATCTTAGGTGGAAATGTGGCTCCACTGATTAGGAAAATAAGATAATTTGTTACATATGTTCTGGAAAGGGAAGCTTCTGAACTGCTAAAAAATTCCCCTCTATGAAGTCCTTAAAAACATTATTTTTCCAGCTACTTCTGAAATACTTCTGATGAACATGAAAATAGTTTCTTAGGCAAAGTCTCAAAAAAATTAGAAGACATTTTTAAATTGGATTGCACAGTCTGGAAGTGAGCATTTTCATTGGGCTAGGAGGCTGCAAGGAAATAAATCTCAGCTAGATGATAAAGAAAATAACCTTTGTCCAATAGTGGTTTTTATTTTATGTTATGCAGAACACTATCTCTCTATGAAAAATGGAAAAGGGAATCTGACTGCTTAATTAAGATTTCAAATAAAGATCTGTTATGTGCTAAGGGAACAGTCGTTTATGTGGACATTGCAAATTAATCCCCTTGAGTGAAAAAAAAATCTAAACATGTTTGCTCTTTCCATTAATTATAGCCATATTGGTTTGTTTTTAAAATATTGTGCTGACTGCCATCTTTCAGAGAATAGGATACCCTGTTTTCATGGAGAGGAATCAATGGAGACTCCCCCTCCTTCCCCACAGCCTTCAGCTGGATTTTGCTTTGATGCAAGAAGGAAGATCAGATATTTCAGTCCGTTAACCCCGAAGTATTTATATGGGAAGAGAAATTCACTACTTTGGAATAAAAAGACTAAAGGAATTAAATTTAAAGATAAAAACAAAAATGACAACATAATATTTTCTTGAATTCTTCATTAATTTCCTAATTCTTTTCTGTCTTTAGCTGGTTAAATGTTCTTTTGCTTTCAACAAACTCAATAATCTTTTGCTTTTCTGCACACAACCTTCTCGTTGTCTCTTACTGATAAAGGCTGCTCTCTTCTTCTCATTAGCATTTGTAGCTGTTCTTCTAGCAGACTATTCTATTATTTCCTTATTACCTATAAGGAAATTTTCTATACTGCAGTGTCCTTTGGCATTTGCAGATGTTCTGACTGAATCTATTTCACAGCATTGCAAAGGATGTTTCATTCTGGAGCACTCTTTTGTGTTCAGAAAGCGATGTTCTTACCGTGGGTCTTCACAAAGGAGAGGGGAGTTCAGAAGTCAGTGTTAATCTCCCATATAATGATACAGATAAAATAAAGGCAAACATAGTGAATAACTCTGGCTGCACGGCAAACAGTGTTTTTCTAAGAGCGAAGAAATTGGAAGCTAAAGGAAAGAGCATTTGGAGGAAAATACTGGAAATGACCAAAAATGTAAAGGGAGGCTGTGACACTTTGGCATATCAATTCAGAGTTTTTTGCGGCACACAACTCTAGATTCATACACTCATGCTGTCCTTAACCTAATTATTCTGCGCACTGTGTTTTGGCATGCATGGAAAAGGCGAATTGCCTGTAGGTGGCTGCTGTGAGAAGTGAGTACCACGTATAAGAGAGGTGACAGCAGTGTTTGTGGCTCAGAGGGCATGTGTGGGGAGGAAGGGAGCAGAGGCACAGGCACTTGGAGTGCCAGAGCTCTGACACCCTTCAGGGAGATTTGCTATCCGAATGTTCCTGGTTCGGCTAGCATGCCATTAGCTCATGATACTGGAAGTGTGTCTGTTGGGTTTTTCTGTCTGGTCTGGGATGGGAGCAAACTGCGACAAGCGCAGAAAATGCAGGAAAGCAATGAAAATTTTGGAAGAGGTTAATTCCAGGATTGGGGAAAATGGTATGCCGAGAGGTTGCTGTGTGGTAAAATACAGATTTTCGCAATTTTTTTAATGTGATACAGATGGCAAGGTTTCAGATATCACAGTTGTCGGCACTGCTTATGAGTATCCTAATAAGGAACACGAGTATCTCTCCCTGTGCTAGCTGTAGGTGGCTGGTGTGATATACATGCCACAGTTTGGAAATGCAGAAAGCGGGATGTTAAAGCTGGGTATTAACTGTTTTTCAATGTGTGGCATAACTTTGCAAATCCAATAATCCTCTTCAAATCCATCTTTTTTTAAAATAATTTTTTTATGGTTTGTGCTAAACCCTCTTATGCACACCTTTCAAACTTCATGTGTCTATGATAACCAGCATTCAAGGCCTGATTCATCAGTCAGAGAGTGAATTTTTCCCGGGTTCTTCAGGAGATTATATGATTTTA